>JBCEWB010643380.1:0-17668 GCA_039654565.1 Peronia peronii
ACAAAAAGGAAAGTATGTGACGATGGAATTCATTGTGGTACTGATGATGAAGATGAAAATGCGTCCACAACAAAAAGGAAAGTATGTGACGATGGAATTCATTGTGGTACTGATGATGAAGATGAAAATGCGTCCACAACAAAAAGGAAAGTATGTGACGATGGAATTCATTGTGGTACTGATGACAAAAATGAAGGTACATCCACAACAAAAAGGAAAGTATGTGACGATGGAATTCATTGTGGTACTGATGATGAAGAAGAAGGTACATCTATGACAAAAAGGAAAGTATGTGACGATGGAATTCATTGTGGTACTGATGATGAAGATGATGGCATGTCTAAATCAAAGAAAAAGGTATGTGATGATGGGATTCATTGTGGAACTGATGATGAAAGTGAAGAGAACGTCCCCAAAAATTCGAAGAAAGTTTGTAACGATGGGATCCATTGTGGCACAGATGATGAAGATGACACAAAGGGGCCAGTAAAGGAACCTTCCTCTCAGACAGCACAGCATGTAACTACAGCAGTCCCATCATCATCATCATCATCCACAAATGGTGTCAGTGACAACTTACAAAGCACGACAACTGCCTCTGTGACCCATCAAACCAGCTCAGCAAAGCAGAGAGAAGAAACAGAGATGGAAGTGGAGAGCAATAACACCAATCAGAAAACGATATCATTATCATCAGTATCACCATCATCTGCTATTTCTTCAACTTCAGTATTAACAACCGTCGCCTCAAACATACTCACTGCCAATGACAATCAATCCAGCTCTGGTGATCTCATGTCCACAGTCAGTAAGGCAACCTCGTCAGCTGCTCCAGTGGGTGAAAGTGGTGGTACTACAACAACCACTTCAAAACCTGACACTTTCTCTGGTACTACGACATCCTCATCTATCAGCACCATACCTAGCATCTCCCTCCCGCCCAGAACCATGTTGCCAATTGACTCACAGATATCCTCCCAGCTGGCAGCTGTCTCACGTTCCCTGGCCAACTTCAAGCCTCGCCTCGACCCAGACACTTCCTGTCCTGCAGCTGATGCTGTCAGACCCTCGGAAACTTTGTCAGCATTTTCATTTTCAGCATCAGTGCCATCATCATCCACACCATCGACAACAACCTCCACAACAACAGCAGTAACTCCATCAGGGAATGAAACCAAATCTGTGGGTATGGAGGTGGAGACGGCCCAGAAGAGTGCAATGCCTGCCACAACTGAGTCAAAACCATCCGTGGATAAGAAAGACACAGAACTGAAAAATGCCAAACCTGAACAATTAACTCAAATAGTTAATGAACCTCAACCATCAGAGGACAGTACTAAAATCACTATGTCAAAGACAGAACAGAGAGAACAGAAAGCCTCAGAACAAACACAACTGTCAGATTCTGAGCCGAGTCAGGTAGAGATAAAAGTAGACAAAAACTTTGTTCCATGCACTACAGTGAGTCAGTCCACTACTCTGACACAGTCTTCGCTCCAGGGAGGTCACACTGCAAATTCTTCCTCAGAGACACCAAGCACATCATCAGTTTCATCAGCAGCATGCTCGTCAACTCCACCAGCAACAGCAGCACCTATGTCTACTTCTCAAGTGACAGTTCCAAGCTCTAGTCCCATGATTACTGCTACAGCTTCTCTGCCCAGTGTCCCATCTCCATCACTAACATCGTCCGCATCAACAACCTCAACAACTTCTCCCACTCAAACAACCACTGCCATGTCTACATCATCTTCATCATCTCTACCGCTTTCTAAGATGTCAACAACTTCCGCCCCGCCTGCTCTTTCCCCACCTGTCACTGCCACAGTCATCACTACAAGCACCACCATCACAGTTACATCTACCTTTAGTACTGTCGAGAACTTGCCCAGTGTAGCCCCCACCTCAGCAAATACTACCACTAACAACTCTCGGAATAGTGCCATGGAACCTCGGCCAGTTGTCCCCCCATTGAGGATCCGCATGGACAGCCAGTCACAGCCACAAGTGTATGAGAGCACAGCGCCACCAAGCCGTGAATATCACCGGTCATCCCCAGCGGAAATGTCCATGGCACCTATGCGTTCAAAGGCTGAGGGAGACCTCAAGCTAGTCCTAAGGAAATCCTCCGATGGAACGGCAGAACTCATCTCAGGCCCCTCTTTTCGAGAAAAGGCCAAACGGTCGAGCTCTCAAGCGGATGCTGAGTCACCAGTGCCAACCCCTCGCTCAGAGACAGACTACAGACAGACAGTTCAGCCAGTGATCACGTCTGTCTCTGCCCCAGCCTCAGTCTCCATCTTGCCTTCCTCTTCAGCCCCAACGTCATTGTCTGCAATGTCAGCCCATGGGCTAGACCATTCGCCGCACTCTATGTCAGGGATCACCGCACCACCATCCATCGTTTCACAGCCTCCCCACAATGTCAGAACTTTAGAACCACCAACTCTTTCCCACTGTCCGGGTGTGAGCAGTGCTTCCTCAGCACCGTTCATGTATTCAGGTCCACCAGTGCCTGGCCCCACCTCAGCACCACATCACCAGATGCCACTGTCAGTGCCGCCAGCCTACCCCATTGCAACATCTGGGATGTCACGGACTTCAACCCTACCACCAACAGGGGGAGCCACTGCAGTTTCCTCAGGTCCAGCAGTGTCAGCAGCGGAGAGATCTGATCCCACGGCCAGCAAAGTCCCAGGGTCAGGCTTTTTCAAGAATGTTCCTCACAGCAAATCTCCTGACACAGAAGGAACAAAGTCATCCAGCGGAAGCAGCAAGAGCAGTGGCGAGGGCACAAAAAGAGTGAGTACAGACCTTTCTTAAGTAGCTTTCCTTTGTCAGCGGAGTGTTAAACTGACCTGACCAAATTATACTTATGGTTTCTTAACAAGAATCAACTAGCCTTGAAGTTTGGTTTGGCGTGTTCTTTTACCAGCCACTGTTTCTTTGCCTTTTTAATGTTTAGAAAAGAATGCCAGAATAATCTGTGGTAGTTCTAGTCGCTGACAGGTCACAGCAGGATACAGTGACTCATATTGGCACAAATGGGAAGTAAACAATAGTTTGGAGTCATAGTCATGTGCATGCACAATATTGAAGGGTGGTGGATTTGATTACTTCCCTTGTTTAGGTTTTCTACTCAATAACTCTTTGACAATGAACCACAAACATTTCCTATAGATTAACGTCTGAATACTTGTCTCGACTGAGATACAGGACAAATAGACATGTCATATTGAAAAGTAACTATTGGACTCGCAAGTTTTGATAAAGAGTTTTTATTCTTAGGACAATCAGTAAAAGACATAAATCTTGGCAGGTTTGGGCTGTCCAACTTAGTATCCATTTATCAAACATTGCTCAGGAGTTCAATTTTTCAAAAAGATTTGTCAAACTGCTGCTGTGTTGTTTACCCCATAGTATAGCTTTTATCCACATTGTGTTGTCTTCTCTTATGGAAATCAGTTGCATTGTTGGTTGCAAAAGCCAAATCTCCATGACAGAATTTGTGAACAAAAAAGATGTCATTTCCCGATGGAAATATTCAGTGATTCCTCAAATAACGTCAGTGATCAAGATTGTGGTCCAGCAGGCTAAGGTGAAACAAATTGAATGGGACAAATGTCAGTGGTTACTATGAGCAAGGGCCAATAGAAAGACTTGAAGGTAATCCAAGAAATACCAAAGTTCTTAATAGAGAACATTCAGGTCTCCTGTCTTGCCACTGAATACAGATTGCAGTTGTCAGAACTTGACGGATAAGTTGGACCATAAAATGGACTTGCTCTAAATCTGACGACTTGGCCACTTGGGCTTTTGAACAGTGGTGCAAAATGCATTTTTGAGTCTTTTCTTCTAAAGAGCTGCTTGGGGGTTGGAGGAACACAAGTCTGCAGGGATGTCAAACTTCCTGCTTTAGTAGGGAAACAGACTTTTTGGCTCTAATCAGATTCTTTGGTCACTTTCTTTGCCTTTTTGAATAAAAATACTGCAGTTTTTGCATGGTACTGTCAGAGTTGAGGGTGAAAGGTTTTCTACTTTTACATGAAAACAGATTGACATCTCTGAGTCTGATCTGTTGGCAAGAATATTGTTTTCTGTCAGACTGGAAACATTGCAAAGACTGAGAGTATTAGTCAAGTATGAATGAATCAAAGAAATCTTGATTATCTTTAGTTTGCCAGAGAGATGTTTGCTGGTGAACTGAAACTCAGCTAAGTCTTTGCTCTTTAGGAATCAGAGGGTGTGTGTGTGTGTGTGTGTTTTTACTAGTGGCCCCAGTGAGCAGAAGTCAAAAGTGAAGATCTCTCAGAAAAGAGGAAGGGAAAGGGAAGGGCTCAGAGATCGGGCGAGGAAATATCTTCACAACTGAGCTTGCACAGGACAGACAGAACAACAAAACAGTTCAGCTCTTGTGTAGAGATCCACGATGAGCCAAAGAAAGGTTGTGATGACAGGGGAGGAGGGGTTAATGATGAAAAAAAATGTATAGACTGTCATGTTGTCAAAAGTCACATCCTGACTGTGTAAAAAGTGGCAGGGATAAGAGACAATATGGTACTGGAATGGCAAGCTGAGAGTGGTGAATTCATTGACATGTTGTCTCATTCAAAGTCAGAAGAAAATTTACCAAAAACATTATTATTCTTGTCATGGAAGTTACATGGATTTGCAGTTAAATTACAATCATCTCACTGAAGTGTGTAATATATGGACAAATTGTCACTGTCATGGTCTAGCTTTGTAAAATAGTTGTGAAAATAGTCTGCATGTAGTGAGAAAATGATGACTATGGAGGCTTTGCAGATATTGAAACAAAAGATATCGGCGGGAAAGGAAATAAAGATCTAGTTAATCTTCTGTGCACCTGATAGTTGAACATATATTTTTTATGTGAGATCTTAGTACGTGTTTGTTTTTTTAAAATTATTGCTAATTTATTTGTATTTCTGCAGGTTATAAGATCATACACCACAGACCTTGAAGCCCTCGAGCGACTTCAGTCCACTATAGATGCTGTAGCATCTGGTGAGTCAACCTTTGAACCAGAAATTGACTCCGAGCCATCATCAAGGCCAGAAAGCCGAGACAGTCGTGGAGCATCCACACCTATGTCCTCCTCGGACACCTCTAATCCAGCCTTGTCCACCACACCCCAGGAAGGTCCAGCCTTTCCAGAGAGGACTTACTTTCCTGCCTCTGGCAATCAGATGAGGATGTCACCGCAACAACCTCAGCAACAAACACAACAACAGCAATCTCAACAGCACCCACTGCAGCAGCATCATCCTCACCCAATGGGCCGTGGAGTAGGACAACCTCAGCTGCAACAGCCACCACCACCCCGCCCTCAGATGCCCCCACAACAACAGCAAGGTAACTCTTACATGCCACAATCACAGCCAGGGTTCTCTCCCCATCAGCCATTCCATCAGTCACGCATGACACGCCCACCCCTGGATATGCTCGCCCAGGTGTCCCAGTCAGCATTGTCTTCCGCCGGAACTGCCATCCCCACTGCAGGCCACCCGACCTCACAGGAGCAAAGGTCACCCTACATGCAAGAGAGATCCCCGTCTGGCTCCTCGGAACACAGTCCTTTACACAATTCTCCGCACCCACAGTACCCAGGTATGGTGTGATTTTCTCATCACTTGATCCACCCATAGCAGATCTCCTCTGCATGTTTAACTCTGTCATCTTAAGTGTTATGAATTTAAGTCTGCTCATTCTAGCAACAAAACATCTAGGTGTTGGTCACTGCCATCAGTGACACCAATGGGCTATTTCCCCTCCATTTGTTCAGGTCTTCACTAGTCCTGTATTCATTGATGTTAGCCGTGAGACAAACTGATCGTCTACTTGTTCTTTTTGCCTCTTGCCTTGAAAAACTGTCCTCATATTGGTCTGGGCATGGCCTACATAATGTAGACAGAACATTAATATTATATATCAGATGTTGATATGAAAATTGATATGTGGGTCTAGGTAATACTTTGAAACAGAATGGAAGACGATTCTTGAAATTGTGAACTAATTTTTTTAATCATAGCGGTAGTCTTGTTCCGAAATTGTGAGGTGCTTTGATAGCTCGTCTTGGAGAAGATAAGAATTTGCTTTACAAAATTTCATGTAATTAGATTTAAAATACTGATTATGGTTCAAAGATCTGGTTTAAAATTGAATCTGTGTAAGATATGTGACTTTTGTCAGTAATTTCCAGAAATCCATGAATCTGTTCTCTCAAAACTTATTTATGTATCAGCACTTGGTTTATAAAGTGCCAGTGTTTTCAGTTTTTATTTCTGATCCTTGCATTTTGTCAATTTCTACAAGCCTTGTTCTGTAAATTTAGAGAAATTATTTTCTCAAAAATTTGTGTGGTCCCCTTGAGAAACTTCTAGGCACATTGTGGAAAGTATATTTATACATGAAGTTTAACCCTTCATATATATTGTTGTCACTGTTCCCTGCCTGCCTGTGAAACACATGAGCAATTTTTTTAGTTAGAGTGAAAAACCTGTTTTACAGATTTCATTGTTTATGGTGACAGAAATCATAATGTTTTTTGTTTATGTGGTACGTAACATGTTAGCAAAATACTTCAGTTGTTATAGTCAGTTCCTATGAAATTGTCCTTGTGCGGATTGTGTCCAATTCTTTTCTTCACCCTTGGCACATGGCCGCACTTTGCTCGTATGGGATTGAGAATAGTGCTCGCTGTTTTTTTTTCCTTTCGTTATTTGCGCATTACCTTCATTTCTATTAGTCACAATAGTTTAAAATTATCAGAGAAAGGGACTATTTTTCTATGTTATATAATTAAACAGATGTGTCCAATTATGGTTATAAATAAATAGTGAACGTCAGCAACAGTTTACTACTTGATAATGTGCCTAAGCATTTAAAGACTACCAGACGGAATGTTCATTTGTTGTCACTGAATTTCTTCTCTGGCAGGCATGATGGGACCTCGAGCAATGGGCTCCTCCCCTGGTATGTCTCCGAAAACTTCACAAGTTCAGACCTCACAAGCCTATATGCCAGGAAGTGGACCTGGCCAACAGCAGTTCATGCCTGGCACACGATTCCCACAACGGATGCACCATGACATGTCTGGTGGCCCAGGCTACGGCATGGGAGGTCACCCTCTCTCCCCAACAAGCACTGGCATGCATCGTCAGCGTCCACCACACTTTGGGATGGGTGGTGAAATGGGCCGGATGCCTCACCCAAGAGGTATGCCACACCCACAGCATCGACCAATGCCTCCAGAAATGATGAGTCCAGAACACGGAATGCGGCCCAGAATTCCTCACCAATTTATGTCGCCCTCGCATCCTGGCATGTCGGACATGCCACCAACATCTCATGGTATGCCCATGACCTCCCATGCTATGACACCCTCTCCACATGGAATGCCACAGTCACCACATGGGATGCAGACACCTCCACATGCAATGCAGACACCTCCACATGCAATGCAGACCTCACCCCACGGAATGCAGCAAACTTCCCCACACGGCATGCAGAGACCTTCAATGATGGGCCCACACCATCCCATGATGCAAAGTGGACCTCCGTCCTCCTATCCACAAACTTCCATGAGTGGTGGTGGTGGCGGCCCTTTGGCCTCACTAGCCAACTTCCACCCACCTGGCCACCCAGGGGTGAACACCAGCATGGGCTCACCAATGCCCACCCCTCACCATCAGCGGCCGCCAATGTTCCAGCAGATGATGGGTGAACAACGTATGGCAGCTCGCCTCCGAATGATGGCCAATACAGGGGAAGGACCTCACATGGCACCACATTTCCGCCACATGATGATGCGGGGCATGACACCGCCTGGGTCTCAGTCATCTTCTCAAATGTCATCTCCACAAATGTCACCCCATATGTCACCCCAGATGTCTCCAGGGATGCAGACTCAGCCCTTACGACATTTGGATAACATCCCAGATGAGAAGAATTTTATTACCTCCCTTCCGTCCAGCAGTGGGGGCGTCGGCCTTGCCGGCATGTCAGGAGAGACTGGCATAGCTGCAGGGGGAATGCCAAAATCACAAAGGTGTGTACGCTACATATTTGTGCTCATCTTTCAAAAATTTTCAGTGACTGATCTCAATTCAATTAAAACGAGCAGAAATCAATTTGGATAGCCATCATGACATCCAGATTTTTAAAAAATGGCTGATGAAGTTATCGTATATTTCTAGAAACACTGATAAATTTGTTCCGCTGGTTGGAATAACCTTTTTGTCATGTAGAATCACAGGATCGGCTGACAAAAATATATTAAGAAATAGTATAATTGTACATTTTGATTTGCCATAATTGACAATTTCAAAGGATTTTTTCGGAGTTTCAAACAATTTTACTGTAATAGAAAATTTCAGAGGAATTTATCAGAGCTTGAGACATAGCAATGTCAACATTAAGCCTCAATGTGTCAGTTCTGTCAAAAGACTGGCTCACTCTGGAGACTTTGAAATAGTTTCCAGGGTACCTACAGTAGGTATCTGCGTCTTATTGAACATTAAAAATATTATTTTAGAACTTCTGATCCGCCAGTAATGTAACCCTGAGAACAAACATTACCTCAGTCACAGTTCATATATTTTGAGCCAAGGTCAAGAAAGCCCAAATAAAGAAAAGATTAATAACAAATCACAGATTCATAGTCAGAGTCAAGTGTAAAATGCAAACATCTTTATGAAATGTAAAATCAGAGTAATGAGAATGGCATGTAACTTTTTTTTTTTTAGATAAATTCTCTCAATTCTCTTTTGATTCTAGGCTCTTCATTACTGAAGTCTCTTTAGTTACAAGTTGACTTTCGCCTGCATGTCTGTCTGTTCTCAGGCCCTACGTCCCGCCAGGCATGTTGCCAAGTGATCCAAGTGGCTTCATGTCCTCCCACCCCCACCACATCCAAGCCAGCAGTGAACCTGGATCAGTTGTGTCCACCCCGGGCCTGACTTCTCCTATGTCGGATTCAGCGGTCAGTGTCTCTGGTCAGGTCAAGCTGGAGCCCAGCGAGGACTCAGCCTCTGCAGGTGAGACGACGGTCAATTCTAGTAGCTTCTCAAGGCTCATCCTCACTTCTCCAGGATATTGGCATATGTCAGACTAACGCCACAGTGTCGCTGATGTAGGCGTCCTGAGCATATGAAGTGTCAGATGTTGTCACTGAAAGAGACATATGCCAATAGATTTCTATAACAAATCCAAATAGAATCCCGATGGCATCACTCAGTACATGGCATTTGCTGTAAACAGTTTCTATCAATGTCTGGAAAGAGCTGAACATGACTTTGTGCCATATAGCAACGACGTCATGCAACTCGGTTCTCTTAAAAAACGTACACCACACACTAACTATTGATGTCAGTCATTCAGCCGGACTAAATGTTTTCATTATGTGAGACTTTTTTGCCTGACAGATATGACAATTCATTTTGCTCACCGACAGAAGATCTAGTTCCCCTTGTTGATCCGAGTTAGCTATAGATTTCACATGCCAGTTCTGAAAAAATGTGAAATTTTCTTTTTTGTTTTCCATCTTGCTGTAAAAAAAAAAAGGTCAGTCTAGCATGATTATGTCTGCATAAAATAAACTGGCTTGAAAAAAAAAATAATAATAAAAGAGAAGTGAACAGGTTATATGGTATTGTTATTTCAAAGCCCACATTTCTAGAATGGTTCCAGTTAGGTTATTTTTTTTTTGTTTAGTTACAGAACTGCCTATATCTGCAGAGGTTTGCAACAATGATTCTGTGAGGGATATTGTGTGGAAAGAGTGTATGGGTTATGAGTTTGTTACCAAAGTTAACACAACTGTTTGTCACCAGATGGCTCCATGGGCAGAGATGAAATGGATACTGACCAGAAGGCCACTCCAAACGAACTGTTGAAACAGCTGTTGGGCTCAGCTCAAGGCCGTCAACTGGCAACACCTGATGTGAGTGTGAGTCTGGCATTTTTTTTTTTTAAATGTTGTAAGGGGCCAATCTGAGGAAAGACCTGGCTCATTGTGCTTTGTCTCTGTATTACCTTCCAATTAACCAGAGGATAGAGGGACAACAGACTTGCCACCTATTGCATTTTAGACCTAAGTTGCTCTTTCTTAAACAGTAAATGAATACCATTACAGAATAATGTCACCAGAGTACCAGAGTAGTCATGTCTGACACTTTTGGGGTTCGATCCTCACGTGAATTGACATCAAGAGTGTTATGTCATCAAGCTGGAGTTCAGATCTCCATAGCAAACCAGTGAATTGTTTTAGTGAAAGTTCCACAACAGGAACTCAACTCTGTAGCCAGATCTGACCACGTTAGTCCCAGCAGTTTAAAAAATATTATTCTTAATCCACCAGATTCAAGGCAACTTCTGTCAAAATACAATAGTAGAACTTTCCATCAGTTGGAATTTGAGCCACCCTACAGTAAGACTATTGGATGAACTGAACAATCTGCTGATTGGTATAAAGCTGTACTTTGTAGTTTATTATTTGGATAAATTGCCCAAAATTTCATTGATGTTCAGTCTTGTTGATCTGTACTGTATCTGTAACATTGGCTTGTAGGGGTTTGATTTTTAACCCTTTGAACCCTGTTCACCAGTGCCTGAAAAACACCTGTCCTTGGCCTTCTGGGCTGAGAACGCAGATTTCTCGTTTCATGTTGAATATCTTTTGTAAACACAAGCCTTAAACACAATCATGGGCACAGATACTTGTAATCACCATAGTCTTAAATGTCCTTGCCTCAACGCGATCTGTTAGATCTATTTTTAACTGTAGTGGACGCATAGGACTGGGGTAAGTGTGTCAGCCCGGTGTACTGGGCTGTGGGGTATTTGATACCCGAAAATCTGGTGTATACCGGGCTGTGGGGTTCAACGGGTTAATCTTTTGCTTCCCATGACTGAAGCATATATCTGAACTCATTGCAAGTGGTCTGATCAAAGTATTTCTGTGTGAAGTTTGAAGTATCTGAGGTGTCATGTCAGTGCAGAGCTAACTTACCATCCACTTGGCAAGAGTTCCATAAGTGCAGAGAAGCAGCTGGTTTGCCTGAGACAGTCACCTGATCTGAAAGTTTGGAGAAGTGACAGATAATGTTTGTGTCTGACAGAGCGAGGACAGCCTGCCGTCACTGACGCCAGAGCAGCAGAGACAGCTGGAGATGATCGACTCCATGCCACTGTGCAAGGAGACAGAAATCTCCACACCAGAATGGGAGAGCAAAACACCGGAAGAGAAGGAGAAAATTCAAGGTGGGTCCTTGATGTGTTGATCTCATATTGTCAGTACTCTGTTCTATTGTCATAAGTCAATCCTATGCCAAACTACAGTTGATGCCTCATGACATTCCTGAGTACGATAACTATCAGGTAGTGTCAGTAATAAAGAAATGTGCCTATAGAATTATTATGTATGTATTCAGTAGAATCATAATGGTGTAACTTATGAATTTATTTGTGGTGTATCAATATTTTTCGCAATATTTTAAAAGTTCTGAAAATGACTTAAACCATTTGGCAAATTATGGATAATGTGCTTATAACAATGAGTTGAACCAAGTATTTTAATTATGATACATGTTATTGTTTGCAGCATCCCCAGTTTTATTGTGTGTAGTCCCACAAGTGCAGAGATGAAAATCTGTCAGTGATAGGGACCGAGTTTGAAAATCCCAGTGTTTGATTGGTACAAAGTCATAAAAGTAGAACCAGGCATATTTTACAGTCCAGGTTTATGAACGATTTACGAGCATGGGAGACCTCATAATGAACTCAAAAGAGCTCTGTCCCCGTGAGAGTTAAACTTGTGGCTCATTGTGTTCAGTGGATAACTTTCAGTGACCATTCGATGTCCCAAATCCTGTTCTGGCCTGGAGCAATTGACAGTTACATTGAGTCATTGCTACCCTGACTAGGTTTACATCATAACACCACTGTGTTCTTCTGATATTTTGTGTTTAACCTCAGGACAGACAGATCAGTCTAACATTTGACTGCAGTTTGTGATCTATAACTTTATCTTTGGCATTTAGAGCAGCTTCATAATTTCCTTTTTCACCAATGATCTTTCAGAAATGCGGCGACAGGAGTATGAGCAGAAACGACAGGAGTACGAGGTTTCCCGTAAAAACAAACGCAAGAATTTGGGCGGTGCCATTCCCCCGGAAAAGAAGAAGCGCAAACCCAAAGGGACAGAACTTGGGGTTGAACTTCCCAGAAAGAGGAGCAAGAAGTCCAAGGTATGTGTTACTTGGGGGTGTTTTGGTCTTTAGGATTTCATTCAGTTTTTAGCTGTTTTGAGAAAATGCATTTAGCATAGGAGGCTTACAGTTTGTGTGATGTTTATATGGCAGATAACATTAAATTAACATTTAATCAACTATTATTATACATCTTAATATCTCTTTTTTTTAACCCAGAATGTCATCAGTACTGTATTTGGTGCAAATCAACCACACAAAAGACAATTGTTGAATTAGGTCACCTGTACAGAGGTGACTATGGCTGGCAGCATAAGCGAAAAACTAAAAAAAAAAAAAAAGGCTTTGATAATTGTGGAGTGATGATCAGAACATGTGCAGGTGACAGACAAGAGGCATTAGATGTTCTCATATAGTATGTCTCATCAAGTGTGGAGTGAATTTCCTTATGAGGACAAATAATGCTTATTTTTGTATAACTTTCCCTAACCTAGCCTTATCTTACCTGGCTCTATCTGATCTTTTTTTAACCATACCTTTTTACCTTATCTTATCTTACCTTATCTTATCCTCTGTCTCATCTTATCTTATCTGACCTTATGTTACAATACCTTATCTTATCTTGTCTAGCTGAAGGAGAATCAGCTGAAAGAGTTGGAGGCCCAGGCGGAGACCTTCCTACAGCAGCTTCACAACATGCCCCCCATTCCTCTGCAGGAGCCCATCATAGCCACCTCGCTGTCCATCCTACCGGTCAAGGGAGCTCCAAACCTGACAGGTCAGTGATTTGATTGACATACACCCTGGCATTGAACAGCTGCAAACCTTTTGTACGGCCATGCCAACTCTGAAACTTTTGTACGGCTGAAGTTGGGCATGTCACAAAGTTGAATTCACCTTTATATTCGACTTTTACTTTCAAAGATCAGCTCCAGAGAATGAAAAGAAGAAAATGTCTTATTTGATTATAAAATATTTAATTTTACCCAGTGACAACTGATTTCATTTATTTGGACCCCAAAAAACGTACATCGTTTCCAGCTAATCGTAAATGGTCAGTCATTAGTGTAACCCACGTCTTCACTTTTTTTTTAGTCAGGTAGCTTATCATTTGAGACGGTAAACATACAAGTGATGAATGAAAAGCATAATGGTACTGATGGTCAGGGGAGACAACTGATGGTCAGGGGAGACAACTGATGGTCAGGGGAGACAACTGATGGTCAGGGAAGACAGTAACTTCCCTTAACAAGGAATGTCCTTTTTTATTACCTGGACAAAAAGCACTCCCACAATGACCAAGTAACGGACACACCTTTTTATTGATGTGACTTTTGAACTGTACTGGACACTATCTGTTCCCCAGGTGTCAGCACCTTGAAGGGCAGGTTCTCCAGCGCCTACATTGATGGGATAGAGGATGTCTACGGCAGCTTGCTGTTCCCTCAGCCTCCCCCTGGCCTGAGACCCACTGTCCCATCAGCTGAAGTTGTCGCACAGCGACAGCTGGCCAATGAGAACAAGCTACGCATGATGCAAGGTAAGACATGAGACACTCTGCATAGATATCCCCAACTACTGAGCCTGTCTGATTTCATATCAGTGTCAACTCTTAAAGGGTTAATTACCCTAAGAACCATTCCATTAATTTGAGAAATTTGCTGTATAGTATAGGATGAACACTTTTCTTTGTAAATTTAACAGATCTTAAATACTGACATTGTCTCATTTTTTTTTTGTGTATGTGGGACTTCTAAAAATCCTTGGTTTTTAAGGGTCACATTGCAGCTTTCTCAAAACAACAGCAGCAGTTCTTACGACAAGGAGACTTTTAAGGCTCAGTATGCAGCGTGTCATCTCAGATGTCTGAAATGTCCTATTTTGTCTTTCTTTTAATCCTAGATTTCATTCCAGTGTCTTGATTTAGTCATTTGTATTTTTATAACTGTATGTCATCAGAGTTATTGCCATTGACCTCTATTAGACTTTCTTTCTCTATATGGGTCTCTGCAGTCATTGCCACGTTACATCAGTTGTTGATGTGGGAATGTCTGGACAGTCTCAGTAAGACATCGTTTGGTCTTGTTTCTCAGATCCTCTCCAGATGCTGAAGGTCAAGGACGGCAGCCTGGCCGGGAGCAGACCAGGACCTCGCACCAGTCCCCGCCTCATCCTGCCGCCGCAGCCCAGGATTGAGATCAAATCAGAGCAGATGAGGTAAGGCCAGCACTCGTACACTTGAACTGGAATAGCTCATTGGCTGATCTTGAAATTCTGCAGTCATAATCCAATATAAATGATTGATGCAGAAATGGACCGAACTTAATTATTTTTCCAGCACCTTTCCAAAACTACCAGACCAAATGTTTCCTCTTATCTCTCAAAATGCCAGAACTTACCGCGATGTCAGATTTTTTTATTTTTGAAAAGAGCATTTGGACAAGCCATGATGTTTGTTGAGGCTGATGGAGATAAAATAGGACAAACAAAGTGGTGGACTGGATAGAAATTAACAAATCTTCAATCTTGTGCTCATCAGGATATTTTAGCGGTAAATTCATTACTTTTTTGCCTGAGAAACAACACAGGAATACAACCAATGCAGTCATGCCTCATTCTCTAGGACATAATGAGGAAGGTAATAGTGCTCCAACTGGAATAGAATATTTGTCTCTGTTTCTGAACATACGTGTGTGCACCCAAGTATGACAAATGTTCACAAGGATCAGAATCTCCTTCTCTGGGTGAAAACTTTTTTGTAACCAAGTTTGCAGAACTTTCAAACATTGCTTGGTATTTTTCTCCTGGACAAAGGTTTTCAGTTAGAACAATAATTTAATGAAAACAGATCTGAAATGGGAACTGTTTGGTCATCAGTCTAGTCAATTCCCCTGGCTGGACATGAGGGTCATGAACAAATTTTGCAAGCAAGAAGAAAAAAATCCATTTTATGCTTTTTGCTCCAAACTTTGCATCATGGAAAATTCATGGTGTAAGAAAATGTCGACTTACTGTCCTGGTGATATTGCTAAAATTTTGTGTGATTAGTAGTTAAATAAAAAGGAGAGAAGTGTTTGGTTTGTTTTTTTACCCTCTTTATACCACTTGTTCAACAGCATTTGTTATCTGGCATAGGGCAGTAACAGTGCCGGTGAAAAACAGTCCTCATCGTCGTCCCACTTCATCCTCACGGAATCATTTTTGTGTTTGTCACACTCCTTCCCTTTTCATCCTCTGTTTATAACGTTGCTTCCATGTGCAGCTCTTACACTAACTTGTCGTGCTGATCCCCTGTGTCACAGGAAAGAGGAGAGGGAAACGCCCGACACCATCGTGTGCTCCTCCTCCCCGGAGTTTGGGTTCAACGACCAGGAGCCAGACTACCCCGGCCTGCGACCTATTGACCCTGCCACCAGTAGTCGCTCGACACCTGAGGAAAGTGCTTCACCAGTGGTTCCCCTTGTCCATCCACTGCCAGTCAAACCAGGTACGCACCAGACAGAGAAAGGGAAAATATCCCCTTGTACATGAAAATGATGTGTAACGGAAGATGATGATCATGATGACATTAAGTGGAATTTGATCTTGGATCCACAAGCATATTGGAGAGTTTGCTGTCAGTCGACAGTATGTCATAAATTTTAAGACATTCTGTAAAATGATATTTTGACTTTCATGATACGCGTATTCATCTGATCCCCGTGCAGGTTGTATTTTCTACCCTTTTTTTTCATGATTTTTATTGCTGTAATGTGGAATTTTATCTTTAATTCACAGGCATGTTGGATTTTTCCTTTTTGGTTGCCAATAGGCAGACTGCTTTATACTCTAAGACAATTGTATAAAAGGTTGATGGCATATAAGTACATCCACAGGATGTGAGCTATTCCTGTTCACTCCCCGTGAGCCATAGGGTCTCAGCAGTAGGTCCCTACTTTAGATTACAGAAAATCAAGCCAGGCTAAGTTTTTTTAAAACTGGCAATTGTATTTCCATTTGCCGTGACCTCAAAGTGCCAAAGATTACAAAAAACAAAAAAAATTACGGATCTTTGTGTTCTTGTTTCGCCAGGTCCGTCATCCAGCTTAGACCCGCAGGCAGCAGAGGCTGGCATAAAACAAGAGCTGAGCTTGGCCAAACAAGATAGCAGTGACCTTGACCTTGGGTTGCATGGTCCAGCAGGTGCCCTGGAGCCAGCAGGTCGTGACCTCACGGTCAATCTACCCAACCTGACCTCTGGTCTGGCTCAGCCATTCCTAGACCCCGCCTTGGACCAGCAGGTGAGACAGTGTCCAGTCTGTCTGATTGACCTGTGTGATCGGAGGGACAGTGTCTGGGCACGATGTAAACAGTTTTATCACAAAACACAAGTGCCATTTTAAAAATTTTGAAGATAGCAAATGACCTCGCATAAACAATATTTTGGAAAATGTGATATATTGGACAGTCTCAAACAATTTGTTTCATATATTTCACAAAACACATTTGTTTGGAATGCAAAACACCGTTCTCCAATGAAGAAAATTCAGTTGATCTCATTATGCAAGTTAACTCCTCTATATATAGAGAGAGCTTGAACCATAGAGCGCCTAATCTGTTACAGGAAGAGATATCTTTTTACATACTGGCAGTGTGTGTGGGTTTTTTTTGTTTTTTTTTTTAATGCACACTTAGAAATTTATATGACATGACCACTTCAGAAGGTGAAACTGTTGGGAATGGTTAGTTGAGAAAAGGGATTGGTTGTAGTGCTGAGTTCTCTCTTGTTTTGCCCAGGTGTCTGTGACCTTGACCTTAAACACGGGAGGTGCCCAGGACATTGGAGCAGTCATCTCAGCCATCGCTGACCTGCTGAAGATTGCCGTCCCGCCTACCTATGAGATCACACGGAGTCCCTCACCAGAGATGTTCCGCATGTCGCTCACACGTAAGATATTCTGTCAGCTCTTGTCTTCATTTGTGCCAGTGAAAGAATTTCAGAACAGTGGTCGCTCTGTCCAAGTGTTTGTCAACGCAAATTGTAAAGACTATTTTTACATAAATTGTTGCTGAGAAACAATGTCGTATGAATCTGACATGTCTCGGCTGTGTCTTTTATTTTAGATTTCCCCCTCAGTTTTGCTGTTAACTCTTTTGTAATGGGCCAGTCTCTAGCTCAATTACAATAGAATTCAAGCCCTTAGTAGATCTTTTCAACAGAATATTCAGAGCTTTTGTAGCTTTTAAAGATATCAGAATAATGAACACAAAATTTGAAAAACATAAAAACATTGAACAAAGAAATAAATGATTATCAAGCTGGCATGTCAAAACTCTGGAGAAAAAGTTAGTCAAGAGGTCCTGATGTATATCACAGAACAACTTACAGTGTTCAACCAATGTATGATATATTCCAGAACAACTTACAGTGTTCAATCAATGTATGATATATCACAGAA
>JBCEWB010643599.1:2512-17666 GCA_039654565.1 Peronia peronii
ACAATATGGCCTGATTATACAGTTATACATATATACATCAATCATCACCTCCACTCCTTTGTTTACCTGTTCCCTCCCCCCTGTCCTCATTTTACTGCACATCTAGTACTGTGCATTTCTCTCAAGTGGACAATATGATGTGAAATTACACCATAGGTATTCGCCTGTCTTGACCTGACACCAGGCTCTTAGGCGGATTTTTTATTTGGGAGCAGATTCTTAGAGGGGTAAATAAAAGAGAAAAAATTCTGTTTCGCAGCAGAGGCAGGTTCTTAGGCAGACTGGGCTCATAGGCGGAGGGTTCCTAGGTGGAGACCACAGTAGTTCTTTTTTATCAATTTTTGAGAATACCACACATCAAATATGTACAAAATTAACATTTTTATTCATTAGAAACATTTTTTTTCAAAAAGTAGGAGAGATGCAATAAAAAGCCTGTGTTACTTTTTTTTCATTATGTCAAGGAAAATATGTATATGAGAATATATGTTGTAAGTTTTGAAAGAGATAGAAAAATAAGGTAAAAAAATAAAGTTTTGAGAAAAATACAAAAAGTGAAACCTGTTGATGATAAAACATGTTGAACAAACTTCAGTATGCACAAAACTCTACAATTTGGCAGAGAGGACATCGAGGTGGCAATAAGACATCAAGGTAGCAGTAGGCCTTGAAATATGAATATCTCTCTCTCTCTCTGATGCTTTCTGGAGGACTTATTTTGAGTCTCAAATGTAGCCTTGGCAATTTGCTATTTGGTAAGCTAATATACTCTTTGGAGACATTTCCTTTCTTTCATTTCCTGAATAAGTAAGCTCCCCAACTGAAGTCCAGTGATTAGAAATCGTCACAAGATTCATGTTGTATTTAGTAGTTTTTGTTATCAATAGGGGCCAGGGATGTCAAACTTCTGACTTTAGTCGGAATTCCGACTTTTTGGTTGTCACCGACTTTCCTTCGTTTGGCCGACCAGCTGCCGACTTTTACTATAGAATCCACAAGGCAATCACAGTTTTATAATCATTTGCGATAGAAATTCCGCACGATGACAGTGAAACCAGAAACACGAAAGAGTTATCCTCATACCTTGGACGATAATTGGACTGCAGATCTATCTGTTGTTCGGTGGCTATTTGAAGATTGAGATTGAAGTTCGTAGCGCTTAATTCCTCATACCCGACAACATGCAGTCGAGCGGTTGCATTGATGGAAAATCAGCACATCAGAGTACTGACAACAACAGATAATGTGCCCATGATCTTAGAAAGATGGCAGCTGTTCCCAGTGTAGATCTGAAAATTGATCAAATCTAATTACGTTAGATGGTTATGATGACGGCACTGCTGTGAGAATCTTTTTAGTTCTTGAAAGTTCCACTAGTTGCATAATTTTATAGTCCCGTCCCAGGATCTTGTGAAAACGAACAAATTTCTCTCAAAACAATGAAAATCCTAGATTTTAAAAAAATGTTACTCTTACATAACGGGTGATAAAATATAGGGGGGAGGGGGGGGGGCAAAATTTTCCTACTTTTTTGGTGACAACAGTTTGACATCCCTGAGGGGCGTCATTGAAGGGCTGGCATTACTCACCTTTGCCCAGATTTGGTAGGGAATTTTTATTGAATTTTGACTGCCCCAAGTCATAAGAACATTTTGGATAGATAATGGATATATAATCTGATACAGAAATGATTATTCTCTCTAAAAATACCAAAAACCGAAAATTGACATTTTGACCCAAAACTGGCCATCCAGGTGTCCTCCCCCTTGTAGAAAAATCATTTCCTCATGAAAAACAAACATGGCTCAATAGCCAGTATAACAAAAATCAGTCCTACCGTATACATAGGGGAAATAATTTTGTGAAAATGGCTTTCTAGGTATGAAAGAGAAACAATCGGTTTTTGGAAAAATACCTGTCCTCAAAGAGAATATGCTCAGGAATTTTGTGGATTGGACTTGTGGGTAATATTCAGATGATTATGCAATGCGAACAGATGATGTAACCATTGCTGACTATCGTTTATGTTATAGTGAATTACAATCCATAGATTTTTTTTGCTCTTGATTCATTCTTTTTCCCAATTACAGGATTATCCAAAACAGGTGATTCTACCACTACGACCTCCTCTACCTCGACCAAGTCATCAGCTGATGCATCTTCTTCCTCGCTTAGTGAGGAAAAAGGCAAAAGCACAACATTGGCAGATCTTATCAACAGTGAGGAAGATGATTTGAAGATTGGCGAGACGAAAGCCAGTGATGGAGTTATCCAATCGGAAGGAAAACCCAAAATGCCAGTGATTGTTTTACCATCACTGGCTGTACGTACTCCTCGACCAGTGTCTTCCCTTCAGTCATCTACAGTAGCCACAACGTCACCGGGTGGAGGCACAGTGGTAATCATGCCAACCAAACCAGTGATTTCCATGGGCACCAAGAGAGCACCCAAAAATCCCAAGTCCAGGAAGTCGAAAGCTAAAGATGGTAACAGCACAAACAACACAGGAGAAACTGGCACCGATTTGAATTCAGAAGAGCCCAAGAAGAAAGGGGTCAGCTTGTTGACCAATATGATGACTAGTATGAATGTGGTATCATCAACCAGCACCATTCCTACAAACACTATTGGTAACACAGCCTCTGGCAACTCCAGCAATGCTTCAGGTAAGCAACAGATTGACAAGTGGAAATATACCATTGGCAAAGTTAGCTGTGTAATATTAGTGATCACAGTTTGTGAATACAAGGCAATTTACTTGTTGCTGAAATAATGCCATATTTTGAGCAGTTGCCTGAAATCAGATGATCTTTTATTTCAAAGCAAAGTTTGACAAAACCAGGCATAGAAGGAAAATTGTCAGTAATTAGACTAGAAATATACAGAACTCCACAACAGGCGAAGTGTGGCAGACAATTGTGGAGCCTTGTCAAATGTGATGTGAGTCTGCTTTCTTTCACCAACAAAACCATGGCCTATTAATTGACATATACCAAAATCTGTATTTGTGCAGTGAGTAGTATATAATAATGATGTACATCTCATTTTCACTAGGCTGGTACGTCAGGTAGTGCTGTTTAAATGTTCCCAAGAACTTGTATAAATTTTTGCTATTTGTTTTGCTAAGATTCTGAGTGCCATAATATCTTACTTTGACCCTGTGTGGGTGGATAAACTTTGTCCAGTATATTGCTATGAGCAGTTACGAGCTGTAGGTCTGCCTGTTATCCTTCCTCCCACCACCATCACCCATCATTGCTAAACCTGTGCCAATAAGCTTACAATACATGTGCATTCATCCACATGGTGATGATGTGGTCTTATTCACATGCCCATTGTTATCGTTTCTATGCCTGAGTTGCTTTTGATGTGTTTGCTAGATCTAGTTATCATTTTCTTCATTTTTCTTTTTCTTATTTACATGAGCCATAAGGGACATGTTTGATGCCCACAATAAAACACCACCATTGCTTTCCAGACTGAAGATTAGAATCATGATGCTTTAAGGGTCATTTGCGCACATGTCATGAGAAGACTACCAAATCTGTCATTTGTGATCTGTTATATGTATTTGTATCATTCATGCCATGGAATAGTTGGCCAGTCAAAATTACATGAAATGTTCAGTATTAGCACTGTGTTTACTGTCAGAATGTCGAATGATGAAAATTAGTCAGCTTCCTTCATCCATGAGAACAACATTGATGCAGTCTAGATGTTCTGTCATCAGTACAAGTTCTCCTTGGATTTTATTTGCAATAAATTGCAACCTGAGTTTGTTCTGTTCACAAGTTCTTTTTCAGTTGGATGTGTATATGGATTTTCATTGGTTGTTCTCGTACTTTCTCTGTTTTACTGGAAAATGTGAGGTTTTTTTTACTTGATTAGTATCTGAAACAAAATCACTGTGCTCTTCATTGTTTATGAACACCATGACAACAGTGATATAGAACACACCAACCTCGGTCTGTTTTTCATTTTGTCCTGAAGCAATGATTGTGATTCTCACATTCTTTTTGTAAACAGCACAAAAACACTTTTATAAGATAGTCATGAAATGAAGTAGTATCACAGAGATCAATTATAACCTTGTCATATTTATATATTTGTTTTCCAGGCAGTCAAACAGTCCAACAGTCTCAGATGCTGTCCACAGGGATGGGACCAATGTCTAGTGGTCCCAAAAGTGATGCGATCTCAATGCAGAATGTACAGCAGCAGCCAGCACCAGCATTCCCTGACTTGATGAGCATGTGGCAGAGTAACTTTGGCACTGGTCCTCCTCCAGGACCTCAGACTTCTCAGGCTCCTTCATCGTCATCATCGCCATCATCACTTCCTACCATGGGTACAAATGTCACTTCCAACAGTGTCAACAATAACAGTTTTAATGGCGGTATGATGATATCCAACCAAAACCCAAACTCCATGATGGGGAACAGCGACAACAACATCAACAACAATAATCAAAACATGATGGGCTTAGGTACTCGACCATCAGGTCAGGCAGATGGTGGTTTCAATAACAACCAGTTCAGCTCTGGGGGGAATCCTAACTACAACACGAACAATTCTATGATGATGATGTCAGGCTCGATAAACCCATATGGCATGGGTGGACCAATGATCGGACATGGCCCAATGCAAAGCCACCATCCCATGTCTCCTTACATGTCAGGCATGCACCAGGGCTTCATGGCCCCACCACCAGGATCCTTTAGTCAAAGCTTGCCTCCACCCCCTGGTCAGATGCAAAATCAGTCACAGGGAGGCAGCAGTATGATGTATGGCCCCACCCAAAGTCCAAGACCATCCCAGTTTGGTTCTTCATTTGGCTCAAACAATCAGCAAAATCCAGCAAACTTTGGAAATAATATTGGTGGAAATACAGGTTTTCCTGGATCTGGCACAAGTCCATCACCGTTTGGTTTCAATTCTAGTGTGGGTGGAATGTCGTGTGGAGCTCCTACAACCTCGTCTTCCTTTATGTCTCAGCCTCAGGGAAATGCTGGCTTCCCACAGTCTCAGACAAATGTTCCTTTCTACCCTCCAAGTCCAATGTATAGCATGGATGGTGGCAATTCTAACAACTTTTCATCACAAAATCAACAGCAACAGCCACAACAGCAACAACAACAAGAACAACAACAGCAGCAACAGCAGCAAGTATCAATGCCATCTTCATCATCAACACCACACACATCAACAACCCCAACCCTCCAGGACTCAGGGCTTGGAGCTATGGACAGAGGCAGTAGAGACAACAGTCCATTTTCCTTGACTCTTCTCGGATCTGACTCTAGCAACAAGGCCAACAATTTTAACAAATCATCTCAGAACCAAAAGACAAAATCTACCTCGAAAAAGAGCAAGACCTCTTCCTCTGGGTCTCGAACAAATAGCCCAAATGTGAACAAAGCCAGTAGTGGCAACAAACAAGTAGGATCCAGCATTCCTTCCCCTGCTCCAAGTCCAAGACATGCTGCCAACACACCGGACAGCAGCAAAAGCTTCATGGATTTGTCAAACACTAGACCAAATAATACTCAGAACACCACCAACAGTGTCTCTCAAGGGTTTGGTTCAAACAGTCAGGATTCTACTGGTTCCAACAGTAGCTTTAATTATTTTGATTCTGGTTCCAACCCAGCGGCAGATTCACTTGGAAGTAGTTCCAGTGGATTCGGAGTGACTGGGGGCAGTAATCTGCCCTCCACTCTGTCTAATCAGCCCATGAGCAGTGACGTCAGCATGGGAGGCAGCGCATTCAGAGCACATCAGAGCTCCTCTGGCTCCAGCTTACCAGTCAATCCTCAGCCTTTCAGACTAGATACTGGGGGTAGCAATGGGGGTGCACCAAGTCTGGGCTATGGCACAGGGATGAGTGCATTCAGCACCCCAAGTGTTTTAAGTGGAGGTCCTGCCGGCTATGGTGGCACCTCTTCCTTTGGTGGCTATGGGTCAAGTTATGTAGGAGGCTCCCTCCCATTTTCATCTTCAGCAATGATGCCTCCTCCTCCACAAAGTATTATGGGCTACCCACAAACTCCATTAGGTTATCCAGCTATGAACCCCTTGATGATGGGTTCTCCTGCTCCCCCACCAGCCCCTGGAATGGGAGGATCCATGTGGCCAATGATGCCACCTTCCATGATGGGAGCAGGCTATAACTACCCCACCCACCCCTTCTCCGCTTCAGGCTTGGACAGTCAGAATTTTGGTCATTTGGGCCCAGGCCCAGGAGGAAATTAATACCTGGATTCAGTATTTCTTGTTAAACAGATCATTTGGAAGAGAAACACATACTATTCTCGACACATTTCAGTCTAAATTTTCAGGAGACCTTTAGACAGTCATTCCATGAAAACACATGTATCAAGTCTCTTTTCATCAGAATATGCAAGGATCTGGTGACTTACAATTTCTTTGCTTGAAAAACTTCATGCTCTGCCTGTTTAAAGACATAACAATCAATTTTGTGTGAGTTTATATGTTTTATTATACATGATCAGAGATTTTTATATATAGGATGTACTGTAATGCTGGGAGTCAGTTGTCCAAGTATTGCCAAAATATCTTTTAGTTTATATATCAGTAAATAGGCCAGAAAAGAGGGACTGTTTCACAGAGGAATTCAGAGCATATGTCATCGTTTTCAATGTTTCCTCCTCTGCTTCAGTGGCCATCACAATTATAACTATAGTCTCACATTAATGACATGCATGAATACATGCTATGAAAATATGCTATATGTATCAACTGTTTCTGTGGGTTTCATATTGTGTGGTCAGCACTTGGAAAACTGATGTGGGGATTCTGCATGGGAAGTTTTTATGGAAAAAGGAAAATGATTCATATTTTATGCTTGTGTTGTCATGTGAATCATTATAAATCTCTGTTTGATATAATATGCACTGGACATAGGAATTGGCTTTGAAATTCATATGATTGTATTACCTGTTAAAGGACAAGGGAAAAATTTGATTGTCATATGTGCACATAATATTCCTGACCAGTGATGAGTGGAAAGTCCACATTGTCCATATCAAAGCAATATTCTCTACCCTTGTGGCATAGACTGCTAAAAATTCCCCTACACATCATGTAATTTCGTGTCTCAAGCTCCTCTTTTTCTATTTATTGTGTACTTTCTCAAGCAGAGCTCTCATAGGAAATTGTTGTAGTTATGAAAAGGTAAGAACATAGATTCTATCTCATCCAGTGTAGTATACCCTTCATATATGCATCATGCGTATGTGTTTCTTTTATGTGTTTTGTAATATCCCTTTTCACCATTACCTGATCAAAGTTAAAATGTGGTAATAAACTGGGATTTTATTCAGCAATAATGAACTGATATCACAACAAATTACATGTATGTCTCTTCTATTTTTTTTCTAATACAGCTGCAATTCAATGTTAAAGAATTATCTGCAATAAAATAGACTGAAAATTTGTTTGCAGGAAGTTTTTTTTTGCACAATCACCAGTTGATGCAGTTTCAAACAATGGCACAAGTGTTAGGAAGTTGTCAGTAAAATGCATTGAAAAATAAAATGCTCGTCATTGGGTCTTTTGAATGTTCTAATATTCCAAGTCTTAAATACTGGATTTGATTGGTTTTAAAGAGAGAATCATAGAATAGACAAAGCTATCATCACTTGCATTGGACTGCTGTGTCACTTTGTAGGAACAGGACACCCCCATGAACTGTTTCCATTTTCAACATCGGATGACGTTAGGCTGACTCTATGCAAAATGTTCCATTGTGAGAGTGGTGGTGGAAAATTTATCAGCTGGATGCATAGTTTACAGATCACCAGCTGATACTACAGTATCCACAATAATGTGAAGCTGTATATGTATCAATGATATAAAAGAGATGCATTGAAGACAGAACATTGAGACCAGGATAAATGAATCGCATAGGTGCATTAGGTAGAAAATGATCACAAAGTGATCACTTCAGTTACTGTTGCTTTGGGGGGAGGGGGAGGATCCTGAGAGTGATGAAAGGAGGCAAAATTGCAGGAAAACGATGCAGTATTTTACGTTTCAAGGCACTTCTTTGGGGATATAAATACATGGGTATTAGCAGAACAAGTTAACAGAAAAATAGCAGAAAAAAAAAAAAAACGAGCAGGAATTGAAGATGCTACTGAATTTATCTTCACTAAAGAAAAAAAAAACAGCAGAAGAATATGGAATTAAGGGATCGGCTTTCTAAGGGAAGGCAGAGGCTAAGGAATTTGGAAATAGGGAAAATGAATACCTTTTGTCACCAATTGAATGTTGCTTTTTCTCAGGCCTCCAAGCAGCGGAAATCACAGCAGGTTGTGATCAGCCACACAGGAATTGTTCATATGGTTAATTTTCTAGCATTTGGGGGGGGGGGGGGGTTGTGGAGGTAAATATATATAACTTTATCATAGTTACACTAAAAATCAGCAAGTTTGGTTTAGGTTAGACATACGTCTGTAGATTGTGCCTTTTTACCACAGAACATGTAAGCAAATTACCTTAGAAAAACAGAGTCACTAGGTATTGTGCAGTTAAAAGTGGGAGGAATTATGTTTTGGTCATGTTTAGCTTTCTGTTAATGAACTGCATATCATGAATGAATTATCTACTCTTTCAAAAGAAATTTGTAAATTTTATATGCATATCAAGCCGTTCTCAGATCGTTTTGCCAGAAATTTAATGTGAGACATTTACAAGCCTGCTCAGGTAATTAAACCAATTTTGTCATTTATGAAAATCATTGAAATATTTGATTTGACTGATCTTTAGTTATAAAGAATATAAGATAGATAAATACCCTTGTGGTCAGCAAAAGTATTCTGTATTCATTTGGAACTTATATTTTAGATTTTGATAATTTTTCCTTACAAATGGGAGATACACAAGTCATCATTTTGATGTTTGTTTTTTTGTTTTTGTTTGTTGTTGTTTTTATTTTCATGAATTACTGTAAATAGAGTGTACTTTTGATGATCATCACAATTTCTTTCTATTTTATTCTTGTACATATTGGCCTCATTTTTATTTGTAATATGCTATATCTGTAAGTATTTTATTGTTTGTTTTATTTGATTTTTTCCAAACTTGAGCAACACTTGTTGATTTCCTGCTGTTGTTAATCAAAGATTTATGTACTTAAATGGATGTCACCATACTGATTAGTCATAATGGCCAATCTAGTCAAATATGTTTTCAGTTTTACATAGATTATGATTAGTAATTATCACTGTTTCAACATTTAGGGGGCTATGTACTAATGTCCAGTGTTTATGTTGTCACATTGACACTGAGTTTTTTTGTGTTTTTTTTTTGAAGCATTAAATTAGTGCTATATTACACAATGATAATATAATTCTTTCTTAGATTGTACTCTGCTCATTCAGCATCATGACAATGCGTTCAGATATAATGAATTTCAACAATTTTTTAAAGGTATGGGCATCTCTTGTATGCTCTGGGCCATCTGAGAGTTTTGTAGCACAGGTTTTCTTGACATTTCTATGACCTCTGTCCATTAGTTGTCTGAACTGAACAGCTGTTAGTACTGCTGAAATTCCAAGAATTCATCCATCATCACAATAGGCCAAAACTTCAAAACTATGATGTGTTGTAGTTTTTTGGTGATGTTGTCCTCCTTTCTGCTCTGTCCTTCTTTTTTGTCCCAGTGGTCAGTGTCCCCCCCTTTATCTCTCTTTTCCTGCTGTATTTTGTCATGTTACCTGTTTAAATCTGAGCAATTATACTTTTTGTGTTTTTATTTTCCTTTTCTTTTCCTTTCTTTTTTTTATTTTTTATTTTTATTCATGTTTTTTTCTTATTTTCCTTCAGCAACTCATGCCCTGAAAATCATATCTATGCCACATATATCTGTATATATATATCATATGTTATGTTGTATTTATATCATCTTTCAATATGCATTCTCAGTGTTATATGTAATTATTTGATAAAACTAGCTGTTATCAGAGACAGGGCCAATGAGAAGAAAGTGTGTTGTGACAATGCCTTATTGAGTAGCCAAAGGTTGAAGGAAGAAATGATATGGAATTTTTCTTCTTCTCCTTTTCATGAAATTAATGTGACAGAGCAGTGGTATTTATTGTTTGATGAGAAAGAAATCATGTGTGTTTTGATAGATTGTGACACTATTATCCTAAATTAATATCACATAGCTGCATGCTAGTTGTCTCATTTGATGGAGCAAGTTTTGTGAAGACCATGGACATATGCCCCATTACTTTGAATTGTTAAACGGGGAAATTTATGTTCTCGAATTTAAATTTGTGAGGATGAAAGAGCCCTCAGCTTCATGACATGTATTGAGATCTCTGTCAGTCATCTCAGTAGTCTTCATAAATCTGAGTCTGTTTTAAATATTTATTCAGATTCTGACAGTTTTAGCAGTATGGCAGGGCTGCAGGTGTAAGGCTTACTATTTGTGTGTTTCCCAAAATGTGAGTTGCACAAACAAGTACCAGTACTTCAAATCAAAGATCTGATGTTGTGTTTTTATATCATTCTGTCCATTTGATACATAGAAATTAACCTATACTGACAAGATGGTCTTTGCTCTGCTATTTTTTAATTGTTTTTACACTGTGTTCTTCCATAGAGATGAGGATGGAACTCTTATTTTTTCAGTCAACTGTTCAGTTTTTGTTCATAAGTGTTGATTATGTGGAGTCCGATATCAACTAAGAGGCTTGTTCATGGAAAGGGGTGGTAAGGGGTTCAGGATAGCCGAAGATCAGACATCTATATTTTCTATTTTTGAAGATGGGAAAGATATCTCAAAAGTCTGATAGATCTTATTATACCTTGTTCTCTCACCTAGAAGTATAAATTAGTAAAGAAGGTGAAATTTTGGTATGTTCAGTATTCCTGAAATACAGTGATCAACAGTGAAATCAATGCTCTTTCGATAGACCCATAAATGAGTCAGATTGTTAAATCTTTTCATTGTCGTAGGCCATGAGAACTGTGCAAAAAAAAAATATTTTAAAAAATTGAACACCTCAGTGAAAATGCTCAAGTTTCACTCCTTTCCATGCCAGCCATTGATACATTTTGTTACTGGTTATCTCAGCCTGTTAGTAGTTAGTGATCAGTTGTTGAGATAACAAGAAAGAAACTTGTTTTAAATGAATAAGTTCAGTGGCATCATATCACTGATATGTAGAATGTTGATTGATACAATCCAGACTGTTCATAATTATAATATATGGCTGATCACAGACCTGCTATTTATCACAATTTTATCGGAATATTCTGATTTTCCCCCACAAATTCCTGTCCTTCCGACTTTTCCGATTGCCTGCACTATTCCGATTTTTTTTTTTTCTCCGACATTGGCCTGGCCGTGCCTGTTTTGAATTGTTTCGATTTCGTTTTGCCGGAAGTGCTGGATGGTACTTTACTTTTACCTCGCGTTGGCCTTGTGAACTGGGGTTTCAGTTCTCTGTCTTGCAGTCGCTACCGTCTCAGCGACTCTCATTAGTAATGCCTCGTCCGTTAAAGAGCTAAATTTGTAATATCTACTTCCAACTAGATCTACATCGGGAATAGGCAAGCTTTCGGTTCTTGCGGCAAGCCCAACTCGCGTGCTTTGTACAACCACCAACGGCACCTTTGTTTAGATTTAGAGTTTAGATCTAGATGGTTGACATTCCTTAGGGTGGGTTGGTTTGGCGTTATGCTAAGTTACAGTAGACTTGGACCAGTTAGATGAAAGTCTAATCTTTTTATTTATTTTATTGTTATTTTGAAGTAATAGGGTATTAATATTATTGAAGAACTAATTTAAGAATTAGACCTACACGGGATAT
This sequence comes from Peronia peronii, assembly GCA_039654565.1. Taxonomy (NCBI): domain Eukaryota; kingdom Metazoa; phylum Mollusca; class Gastropoda; order Systellommatophora; family Onchidiidae; genus Peronia; species Peronia peronii. Next base: position 14,359 of record JBCEWB010643599.1, read on the forward strand.
AAATCTGTAGATCTAGACTAGATTTTAAACGTAAACATGATTAGCTGTAATATTGCCTCATTGTTTTGTATGATTCCAATTTTTTCAGTCAATTTCAGATTTTTGAGATTTAAGATACTGATTTTTGGGGTTGGCAAAGAGGCAGGTCTTGATCAGGTCAGGGAGAGAGAGACCAATTTCTTCCTTTTCCCATACTAATGGATTCTTAATATTAGACACTAATTCAGTGGATTTCCTTTTCTTTTTTGTGCTGCATACTCCTAAGAAATTTCAGCTCTGGTGTGAAGAGAATATCAAAGTCTGAGAAATAAAAACAAAGGAAACTTAATCTATAGATGTTCCAAATCTTGGATGAAATTCATGTCACTTATTACTTGGGATTGTCCTGTAGATTTGGAAGCCAGGCTCTAGCTGAAACAGGGAGAGAAAAGAAAGAAAAATATCTACATAATAACTGTATGAAACTCCTTACAGGGGAGTAATTGAAACAACGATGAACAAACGAATACACCATGAACGCTGTGATCTTGTTTTGTAAAGTTCTGCAGCGTCCATCAGTCCTTATTATCTTCAGTTTCAGAATGTAGTGCATGCCTTTCTGTGTGTTGTACTGACACAGACACATAGGCTTTCAGATGTCATGGGGATTGAAAGTAATGCATCCTGAACAATATAAATATGCTCTGCCTATCATCTGATGGGATACACCTTGAATTCCCCTCCTGCAGTGTCATCAGGAATCAGTGCGCCAAACAAGTAGAGAAAAAACAAGCCCACATTATATTGGAAACAGTTAATGCCCATTGAAAACTGATCTTCTGACAAGAACAGCTTTTCTGTTAGGAGGACATCCTTCTGACTATGTTTATAAATCATGGAGTGAGGAAAGCTCATTTTAGTGTTATATGAATGTTAAAAGAGCTGCAGTTTCTTAGACTGTGTGCATTGATTCCCTGTGAGAACCAAATGTAGGAAATGTAAGAAGCAAGTTTGAGAGGAAGATCTGATTTATTTCATCTTATTCTTTTAAAAATGTACATTAGAGTGAAGTAATCAGACTTCTCTTGATTTGATGCTGTTGATTGAGCAGACTGCCCATGGTAGATTGAAACCATGTCTTGTGGCAGATTAACTCTTTTGTTGATGGAACTTGAGGCAGTCTTGGGTACACTACATCAACATTTAAAATAAAAAAAGCAAAAACAACAGAACTAGAGACCCTCTCTTGTCAAGCTACAACTTTTGTTTGTGGATCAGCTTCAAACAGAACAAAGGGAATCATTCTGAAAATTGAAAATTAGTCCCATTTTGAATGATTTGATAGTAGCCATTCCACCATAAGTTGCAGATATGTTGATTAACTTGCCCTCATTTTGTTGATCTGCAAATAAAAGTTGTAAGAGTTGGTGGGTCTCACGTACCCTTTTTTTTTTTTTGAAAGCTGTTGACACGAGATGACGATGTTACAGCTACAGGACGAAAAGGCTTGGGGAGACTGTCTGGAGTTCGATCTGTCATAATTTTTCTGTGTCCTGTCTTCTCACACTTTTTTGTTCATTAGTGTTAACAGTGTTGTTTTTGTTGCTATGTTGATGTAATTGTTCATGGAATTGAGCAAATATTACACATATTGCATGTAGTAGTCGTCTAACTCTACCATAATAGGGTTAGAAAACTTGCCTTGTTGAAAAATATTAGAATAGGAACATAGTGATAATCATTAAATACATGTTTATGAGGGGAATTTCTCAATTCTTGGCACACGTTTTAGGGAAAAGCAATGGCAAAAATGCTTTGTTTTGAAAGGGTTAGTGATACTGGTGTGCTAAAGTTTATCTATTTTTTTTTCACAATTTTCACGGCATTGAAGTGTGTGTAAGAGGTGATTTTTTTTTTTTTTTTTTTTTAGCCGAGCTGGTCTGTGGTTTGTATGCACTCATGCACATAATGACACTGCTGTGCAGACTGCAAAATATATAAATGAGAGTGGTGCCAGTCTGAGTTAATTCATTATTTTGATGCTTTTGTTTACCTCGATGATACTGATATTTTGGTGCTATGTCCAAGCAGTAATTCATTCTGGAGGGAGGATCGATGCCAGGAAGTATGACAACTGATGACAAGTCATGGTTGTTGTCACTGTTTCTTAATGTTCAACAATTTATGTTATAATTTGTTTTATATTTTCCTTTTTTAAAAACTTTTTTTGGGAATCGTATTTCTTCGTCCATTTTTTGTCTTTGCTTTTTTGTGCAAGTACTATTTCAGTGTATTAGACCACCTGAGCAAATTGTTTTACCAATTAGTCATACATCGGATTTCATTTGTACATAAAAGATATGAAATGTAGTACATGTACTGTATTCAGAAATGGTCAGATTCTTTTTGTGTGTGTGTGTGGTTGTGCAAATGTGGCATTAACAAAGTGTACAAGGTTTTGTTTCATATGCATGTGATCATCTGTGGCTGTTCTGCAGTGTTGTTTTGTGTAATTAGTACATAGTGAGTAACATTTGTGAGGACATGAAGTCAGTAATGGCCAGAGATAGAGTGCCTGATAAGGTATGCTGGTGAGCACTGAATAGTTTTGGGTTTGTGTGCTTACTCCATTAATACATGGCCCCGTCCAAAAAGTAGCTAAAAAAATATAGGGTGTTTGCTCAGTGTTTTAGCTCAGTATTTGCCATGGAGAAAAAAAAAAGACTTTTCAAAGAAATTTTCTCTCTTTTCCAGGACTTTTTCTTTCATTGGTAATTAGGAAAAGGAGGGGGTGGTTGGGGGGGGGGGGGAGGGAATCCAGGGGGATCTTCTTGATGCATGGCTCATTTGTATGATGACTTGTAATCATCTAAAGTTATCATACAACCTGCTGATGGATCAAATGTTCTCAGAAGGAATTTTCCCCATGAATTGTTTGGGTAGGAGAGGACTTTAGCAAACTACATCATTCTCGCTTATTCACTATTATTGTGTGTTTTCATGGTTTCTGTCACAAAGCAGCCAAAATCGTGGTGGACGATGCACGATAGTACATGGCCATCTTAGGTCAAGATGTTTATGTCATGAAATTGGGATGGCTGTATCTCTTGACTACAACAGCAGACATGCTTAGCTTGCCACTCAGATACAATGTATAAACAGTCAGAAGCACTCAATTTGTTTTGAAAGAAATTTTAAGCAAGAGATACAACCAGTTCTTTGCAACATCTGTGCAGTGTAGTTAATTGATAGGAGCCCAACATTATGTTGACTTGTTTTTCTTGATATGTATACTGTTACAAACATATGCTGAATCTTCCAACGTTGAT
>JBCEWB010643710.1:0-35473 GCA_039654565.1 Peronia peronii
GCGCCCGCGGGCGCATCGCAGCTGAGGTGGGAATCGCCGCACATCTCGACCACCTGCGCGCACGGCGACATGCTCGGCGACATTCCCATCCGACAGGGCGCGCCCGCGGGCGCATCGCAGCTGAGTTGGTGTGTAACTGTCGTCACGTGCATCGTCTCGTCGCCGGTGGCCGCGCTGTCGTGACAGGGGGTGAAGATGTTTGGCGCGGGCGTATCAGACGTTGATCTGGGGGTGCATGCGGGTGACGAACCGGTTGCGGTGTTCGTTGCCTGGGTATTTCCCCGCGGTGCTCGAAACCTTCGATGAGCTGGCCCATCGCGACACCTTGGCGGTGCTTGCGGCGGCGTCGACACCGACCGACGCCGTCGGGTCGACACCGACCGAGATCCGCACCGTGCCGGGCCGCGCCGGGCGGCAACGCAACCTGCACATGTGCGCCGACAGGTGGGCCGGGCTGACAAGATGCGGCCGGGGACAGAAGGAACGAGATGGCTGATCACGACCTCAAGGCACTGACCGACGGCATCGACACGCCCGTCTTCGACACGACGGCGTTCACGACCCCGCCGCCGTTGCACGAAGCGACGGTCGCGCTCGTGACGACCGCGTCGCTGCATCATCCCGACCAGGACGACTTCGGGCCGGCCGACACCGGCTACCGCGTGCTCGACGGCAGCCGCCGCGACTACGTCAGCGGACACTGGAGCCCGAACTTCGACATGATCGGGTTCGCGTACGACATCAACACGGTGTTCCCGCTCGATCGGCTCGACGAACTCGCCGCCCGCGGCGTGATCGGGCGTGTCGCCGACCAGCACCTGGCGTATGCCGGCAATCAGTTCGACCTGTCGGTGGTCCGAGCCGATTCGGGGCCTGCCGGCGGTCGGTGGCTGCGCGAGCAAGGCGTCGACGTCGTGCTGCTCACGCCGGTTTGACCGCTGTGCACGCGTACCGTGAGTACGCTCGCCCACGTCTTCGAAGCCGAGGGGCTCGCGACGGTCGCGCTCGGGTCGATGCGCAACCAGATCGCGAACACTGCACCGCCGCGCGGGCTGTGGTGCGATTTCCCGCTCGGTCGTCCGTTGGGCGTGTCCGGCGACGCCGACTTCCAACACCGTGTGATCGCGGCCGCGTTCGGCTTGCTCGACGCAACCGAGCCGGTGTTCGCCGAGTTCGACGAAGCGATCCCCGATGAGGGCGTCGAGGCGCTGGCCTGTCCGCTGCCGCCCCGGCACGATCCCGACGCCCACCCCGCCGTCGACGAGGCGCGCGGGTTGCGCGCCGCCTACGGCCGGGCGGTCGAGCGGTTCGGCAATCGCACCGGCGCCGGCCGGGTGGTCGCTGCCGACGACATCCCGGCCGCGATCGAGTCGTTCGTCCGCGTCGCCGAGGGCACACCGTGGAAGCAGGCCGGCATCCCCGGCAATCCGTCGCGGGTGAGCCAGGACATCCGCGGCTACTACGAGACCGCGGCGCTGGCGATGGTCGACCACGCGCCGGCGGCGTGGTCGGGTGCGCGCTGGTTCTTCGACCACACCGAGGCCGGCAAGACGGTACTCGCTGCCCGCGCCGCGATGCGCGACGCCGGCGAGGCCGACGCCCGCTGGTTTTATCTCACCCCCGGCGATCGCTGACCCGATGCTGCGTCACGCGCTGACCCTTCCGCCCTACGGCGAGCTGGCCGATCCGCACGCCCTGGTCGAGATCGCCGTCGCCGCCGAACGCGCCGGGTGGGACGCGGTGTTCCTGTGGGATCACCTCCTGCGCCGCCCGGGCGAACCGCCCGAGACCGCCGATCCGTGGGTCGCGATGGCGGCGATGGCGATGGTGACCGAGCGGATCAGGCTGGGGCCGATGGTCACGCCGATCACCCGGCGCCGGCCGATCAAGTTGGCCCGCGAGGCGACCACGCTCGATCACCTGTCGCGGGGACGGCTCACGCTCGGGCTCGGGCTCGGCGTCGACACCACTCGCGAGCTGAGCGGTTTCGGCGAGATCGTCGATGCCCGGGTGCGCGGCGAACGCCTCGACGAGGGCGTCGAACTGCTGTGCGCGTTCTGGTCGGGAGACGAGGTCGATCATCGCGGCGCGCACTTCGTCGCCGAGCGGGTGCGGGCGTTGCCGCGTCCGGTCCAGCAGCCGAGAATCCCGCTCTGGTTCGCCGCCCGCGGGCGTGCCCGCAAACCGGTCCGGCGTGCGGCTCGCTTCGACGGGCTCTACCCGATCGAGTTCGACGAACCGGGTCTCGCGGACATGCTCGACGTCGTGCGGGTCGAGCGCGGCTCGCTCGACGGGTTCGACGTGATCGCCCGCCCCGGCTCCGCGCAGCAGTATCGGTGGTTCGAGCAGATCGGTGTGACGTGGGCGATCACCGGCCCCGACCCGGGGGAGGCCGGTGTGCTCGAACTCGCCGCTTCGTCGCCCGCCGACGTGTTCGGCGTCGCCTGAATCCCGCATCCCGCATCCCGCTGACGCTGACGCGGATCACCTCGTCGTCGACGCGGTTGCGTTTTGCGAGCCAGGTCGGGTGCGGCAGGGGCGCCGAGCGTGTGGCGCCGGTGACGAGCACGGCAGTGACGACGTGACGTGTCGGGTGGTTGCGTATCGCAGCGGCGGGTGCTGGTGTTCGGGCTGGGCTCGGCCTCACGTGCGCGACGTCGTCGCGGGTCGCCGCGGGTCACCGGTGCGGTTGCCGCCCGAGCGGTCGGGACGACCGGGGAGCCGTATCTGACGTGCGGGTTCGGCGTGGAGGTGGGTCGGCGCAGGCCGGTGTGCGCATCGAACCGTTGCCCGAGCGGGGGTCACCTGTGTGCGGTGAGGGGGTCGGGTTGTCAGGCGTCGCGGGAGGTGCCGGAGTGGGCGTCGGTGCGGTCGCCGCCCGAGTGTTCGGCGATGACCGGGCTCCCGCATCCGATCGTTCTGGTGCACGCATCGAACCGGTGCCCAAGCGCGAGTCACCTGTGTGCGGTGAGGAGGGTCGGGTCGTCAGGCGTCGTGGGAGGTGCCGAAGTGGGCGTCGGTGCGGTCGGTCGCCCGAGTGTTCGGCGACGACCGGGCACCCGCATCCGATCGATCCGGTGCACGCCGAACGACTGCCCGAGCGCGCCGCTACCCGACGTTCGGCGTACTGGCGAGTAGCGGCCGACGGGTGCGCGCCGGCAGAGATCGGTGCGCACCGTGCCTGTGCCGGAGCGCAGGCTATCTCCGTGGGTGGGGCCGGGAGGGTGGCGCCGGGTTCAGCTGTCGTCGGATGTGCCGAAGTGGGCGTCGGTGGCGGCTTGGACGGCGCGCTCGACCCGGTCGCCGAGCTCTTCCCACTGGCCGATCGCACGCTGCTCGGACCACTTCGGTCCCTGCGCGACGTTCTGGAAGTGCGGCTTGACGTAGCGTGCGAACAGCTCGTAGTGGCGGCGCTGGGCGACCGGGTTGGCCCACTCCTGATCCATCATCAGGTACGAACCGAACCCACCGTTCGACTGCTTCTCGAGCCGCTCGATCTGGGCGATCGCGTCGTCGGGCGTTCCGATCACGCCGAGTCCGGTCTCGTTGACCCACGCGACCCGCTCCTCGAACGTCTCGCCCGCGGCGCGGAAGTGCGGCACGGCGAGGATCTTCTGGGTGTAGTAGCACCAGTCGTCGAGGCCGAACTTGACGTCTTCGATCGCCTGCTCTTTGGTCTCGGCGAGGTGCATCGGGCCGACGAGCCGCCACTGATTGCGATCGGCGACCTGACCGAACTCGGCCGCGCGCGACTCGACGACGTCCCAGTGGTACCCGAGCGCGTCGAACCCGTCGACCGACGTCGCGCCGATCGACAACAGACCGACACCGTGCCGGCCGGCGATGCGGGGACCGGTCGGCGATGCGATCGCGGCGATCGCGATGTCAAACCCGTCGCGGTAGGGGCGATACTGCGAGCTGGCATCGACGAGCTTGTAGCGCGATGTCTCGTGGCTGACCGGACCGTCGCATTCGAGCAGGCGCATCAGCACCTCGGTGTCTTCTTCGAGCGCCGACCGCTGTTCTTCGAGCGAGATGCCGATCATCGCCGCGTCGCCGGGGAGCGCGCCGGGGCCGAGCCCGAGCATGAACCGGCCGCGGGTGAGCTGGTCGCAGAAGAACGCCCGGTCGGCGACCCACAGCGGGTTGTGGTACGGCAGCGACACCACGCCGGTGCCGAGCTTGATGTGGCGCGTCTGCGGGGCCAGGTAGCTCAGGAACATGAACGGGTCGGGGATGATCTCGGTGCCTGCCGAGTGGTGCTCGCCGACCCACACCTCGTCGTAGCCGAGGCGGTCGAGGAGTTGGACCGTCTCGAGATCGCGCTGGAGCGCGGCGATCGGGTCTTGGCCTGCCATCGGGTGGAACGGTGCCATGAAGATGCCAAAGCGCATCGGTTTGCCTCCTGTTTGGTGTTGGGCGGAGGGCGACCTCACAGATCGGTGGGGTGACGTCGCGCGAGATCCCCTGCGCTTCCATGTTCGCGGATCGCGCGGCGAGGCGGCGCATCGAACGCGGCGAAACCCTGCGCGCCTCGCGAACCTGCTGGTCAGGCGGTGTCGCGAACGGGCGACCAGACGCTCAGCCGGTGAGCCCCTCGGCAACGACCTCGGCGACGAACAGGTCGGCGTCGAGCACGGCGAGTTCGGGGCGCGCACCGGCGGCGAGCACGACGTCGTCGGGCTCGCCGATCGCGCGCGCCGGGGTGGTCGTGAGCGCCGCGACGGCGTCGTGGAACGGGATCGCGCAGTCGTTGACCGCCGTGCGCAGCGCGCGATCGGGGGTGAGCGTCGAACCGGCCAGCGTGTCGGTGCCGGCGATCACCGCGCGCCCGTCGGCGACATCGACGTCGAGGCTGCCGAGCTGGTAGCGGCCCGGCGGCGCGGCGGCGGCGGCCATCGCATCGGTGACGAGCGCGATCCTGCCGGGCGCAGCGGCGAACAGCAGCGCGATCGACGCGGGGTGGACGTGGATCCCGTCGGCGATCACCTCGATCGTGACGTGGTCGGCTGCGACCGCGGCCCCCAACACCCCCGGCGACCGACCCTCGATCGGCGCCATCGCATTGAACGCATGCGTCACCAACGACGCACCGCGAGCGAACGCCTCGCGGGCCGTGTCGAAATCGCAGTCGGTGTGACCCACGGCGACGGGCACCCCGGAATCGACGAATCGTGAGATCGCGTCGAGGGCGCCCGGCAGCTCGGGCGCGATCGTGATCTGGCGGACGACCCCAGGTTCGGTGTCGAGCAGGCGATCGACCGAGTGGCGGTCGGGGTCGCGGAGCAGGTCGCGGTTGTGCGCACCCTTGCGTCCGGGTGCCAGGAACGGACCCTCGACGTGCACACCGGCGAGCCCCGGGTCGCGGTCCATCGCCGCCCGGGTGTTGTTGATCGATGTCACGATCGTGTCGATCGAACTCGTGACCAGCGACGCGACTGCGCGAGTGGTGCCGTGGGCGCGCATCGCCCCGAGCGCTGCGATCGCCTGGTCGGTTCCGTCTTGGTAATGGTTGCCGCCCGCACCGTGGCCGTGGATGTCGACGAAGCCGGGCATCACGTACCCACCCGATGCGTCGATCACGCGGTCGGCGACCGGCGATTGTTCGTCGGGCGAGCCGACGGCGGCGATCTGCCCACCGTCGACGAGCACCCAACCGGGGCGCGTGCCGCCGGCATCGACGAGTGTTCCGGAGTGGACGAGCGTCGAGGCCATCACCACAGACCTTGCCATGCCGCGCGGTCTCGGTGCCACCCAACGCCAACGATGTGATCGGCGGCCGGGTGTGTCGGGTCGGGTTGGTCGGCGGCGTCGAAGTGGTGGATCTCGAGCAGCAGGCAACCGCCAACGCTCTTGAACGGGCCGTGATGAACGCCAGGCGGGCGGCACGCGATAGGTGTGCGGGCTGAACGGTTCGCCGCCGTTGCTGTGTTGGTCGTTGCCGACGATCAGGTCGCCGTCGATGAGGTAGACCTTCTCCCAGTACGTGGGCACGAACGGGGCGGTGATGTGGAGCCGGGCCCGAAACGCAACAGCCGTGTCCGGTTGCCGGTGTGGGCGTCTTCGTCGAGCGACCCGGCGAGGATATTTTCCCCGATGCCCGACGGGTAGCCGGGTGGTGTCGACCAGCCGGAGCCGAGGTCGAGCTGCGCGAACTCGGTGTGGGCTTCGGGGATCATGGCGTCGCTCCCGCTCGGCGGTCGGCGGGGCGGTGGGTGTCGAGAACTCGATCAGCTCGATCTCGTAGGCGAGCCGGATGTCGCGGGCCAGCACTGCGTCGTAGAGCTCGGCGCGGAACCGATCGGCGGGGCGGTGGGTGTCGAGAGCTCGATCAGCTCGATCTCGTGGGCGGGCCGGATGTCGCGGCGCAGTACTGCGTCGTAGGGCTCGGCGCGGAATCGGTCGGCGGGGCGGTGGGTGTCGTGAACTCGATCAGCTCGATCTCGTGGGCGAGCCGGATGTCGCGGCAGCACCGCGTCGTAGAGCTCGGCGCGGAACCGGTCGGCGGGGCGAATACCGCCGATCGCGGGCAGCGTGCCACCGAACACGCCGAACACGACGAACTCGTCCGGGCTGAGATGCGTGGAACCCGGTTCGGCTCTCGTCGTCGGACCAGCGAGGGTCAGCCGCGTGCGGTTGCTTCGGCGCGCATCGCGAGGGCACCGTCGGGGGTGGCGGCCCAGAGCCGGGCCTGGCCGCCCTCGCGGGTGCCGGCGATCGTGAACGGCGCAGTGTCGAACAGCGGCGACAGCGCCCGGAACGAGAACGTCGCGAGCGGCCCCATCTCGGCCGCAGCGAGATCGGCGAGCAGCGTCGCGGTGAGCGGTCCATGGAACACGAGCCCGTCGTAGCCCTCGACGTCGCGGGCGTAGTCGCGGTCGTAATGGATCCGGTGCCCGTTGAACGTCAGCGCCGAGTAGCGGAACAGCATCACTTCCGACGGGTCGACCGTGCGGGTCCAGTCGGCTTCGGTCGGGGCGGGACGCGGTTCGGGGCGGGGCGCGTCGGGGGCGGGGTCCTCGCGGTAGACGAGGTCCTGGTCTTCGACGATCTGCGTCTCGCCGTTCACCACCAACTCGTGGCGCACGGTGACGAAGCACAGCGGGCCGGTGCGCCCGGTCTTGGTCTCGATCTGTTGGATGGTCGACGTCTTGGTGACCTCGTCGCCGAGGCGGACGTCGCCGTCGAAGGTGAATCGTCCACCCGCCCACATCCGCCTCGGGAGCGCGACCGGGGGCAGGAAGCCGCCGCGCTGGGGATGGCCGTCGCGGCCGAGGCGGCTGAGCGGCGCCGACGTCAGGTGGGTGATGAAGTGCCACAGCGGGGGCAACGCGTCGCCGTCGGCGAGGTCGCCGGTGCGGTCGAGCGTCTCTTGCATGCGGCGGCACTGGGCGGCGGAGATGATCTCGGTCGCCGTCTCGCGGCGCCCCTCCCACTGCAGGAGCGTGTCGAGATCGTCGGTCAACGGGGTGGTACTCATCGGTCGAACTCCTCTCTGATCGCGGCGGTGTGTTCGCCGAGCCTGGGGACCGCTCGCGCCGGGCGCGGTGACGCTGCTCCGGTGTGGCGGATCGGATGGGCGGGCAGGTCGAGCCGGTCGCCGCTGCTCGACGTGACGTACCGGGTGCTGAGCGCCGGGTGGTGGGCGAGGTCGTCGAGCGAACTGACCATGCCGTGCGCGATCGATGCCGAACGCAGCCGCCGGCGGAAGTCGTCGGCGTCGAGCGTCGCGATCTCGCGGTTCAGGTCGGCTTCGAGCGCGTCGCGGTTGGCGACACGATCGTTGTTCGACGCGTAGTCGGCGTTGGCCGCGATGTCGGGGCGTCGCAGCACGTCGACACACAGGCGTTGCCACTCGCGTTCGTTCTGGATCGAGACCAGCGTGAGCGCGCCATCGGAGGTTTCGTAGGCACCGTACGGGGCGATCGTCGGGTGACGCAGACCGACGCGCGACGGGCCACCGTCGCCGTGCACGTGCTGCGCGTACGGCACCGTCATCCACTCAGCGGCGACGTCGAACAGCGACACCGCGACACCCGAACCCGCGCCTGTCGCCGCACGGGTCATCAACGCTTCGAGCACGGCGGTGTACGCCGTCATCCCGGTGCCGATGTCGACGATCGAGATCCCGATCCGGCCCAGCTCACCCGGACCGCCCGACACGCCGACGAGGCCGCTCTCGGCTTGCACCAACAGGTCGTAGGCCTTCTTGTCGGCGACCGCTTCCGAGTCGCCGTACCCGGAGATGTCGCAGGTGATCAGCTTGTCGTTGCGGGCCCTGAGTGCGTCGCTGCCGAACCCGAGCCGGGCGAGCGCGCCGGGGGCGAGGTTCTGGACGAAGACGTCGGCGCCGTCGATCAGGCGGCGCAGCAGCGCTGCGTCGTCGGCCGCTTTGATGTCGAGAACGATCGACTCCTTGCCGTGGTTCGCCCACGCAAAGTACGAGCTGTCGCCGCCGCCGGCGCGGTCGTAGCCGCGGGCGAAGTCGCCGGTGTCGCGCTCGACTTTGATGACGCGTGCGCCGGCGTCGACCATCCGGGCCGTGCACAGCGGCGCCGCGACCGCCTGCTCGACGGCGACGACGACGAGTCCGTGCAGGGGTCCGTGGCTCATGTGCTGTGGCTCCGCTTGTCGAGTGGCCGACCGAGTGCCGGTGTGCACGAGACGATCGACCATCCTGGAGTCAGAGCGTACGTGCTGCGATCGACCCCGAGGCGATCGGTCCTACCGTCGTGTGCGAGCAGAGGGGGTCTGACCCCCTCTGCGACCCCTCTGGTTGGGATCGTGGGTCAGGGGGTAGCGGCTGGCTCGGTGCAGATGTCGAGCAGATCGATCATCGGTTGCACGCGGGCGACCTCGTGCGATCTCAGCAGGTTCGCCTTGGCGAGCAGCGCGAGCGCGGCCATGCCGGTCTCGGCGACGCGCGCCTCGTCGTGGAACAGGTACACCGACGATGCGCCGGTGACGCACACCGGCCACCCGAGTTCGCGGAAGCGAAACGCCTGCAGCGTGTTGTCGGTCTGATAGCGCACCCGGTCGGGCCCGTCGGGGAGGTTGAGCGCGAACCCGAACCCCGGATCGATCCAGATCTTGTCGACCCCGGCGTCGGTGATCGCGCCGAGCCGTTCACGGAAGAACGCCATCTGCTCGTCGATCATCTGCTCGGCCGGGGGTACGTCGTCGGTCGAGCGAGCCGTCGCGCCGGGTGTGTAGCAGAGGATCAACCCGGCGTCGTGGCGGGCGATCGCGTCGAACAGTTCGGGGTCGTCGACCCGGCCGGTGAGGTTGATCACGGCCGCACCCGCCTCGAGCGCAGCGACGGCGACGTCGGTGTGGTAGGTCTCGGCCGAGACCATGATGTCGTCGGCGGCGAGCGCGTGGACGACCGGCAGCAACGATGCGAGCTGGCCCTCGATGTCGACCTCGGCGGCGGCCTCGCCGGTCGATTCGGCGCCGACGTCGACGATCGCGGCTCCTTCGATCGTCATCCGTCGCGACCGGTACCGTGCCGCGTCGACGGTGTGGACGATGCTCTCGCGGTACGACGAGTCGCGCGAGAGGTTGATCACGCCGAGCTGGTAGGCGCGATCGGTGAACGTGCGGCCCCAGCGGCCGAACTCGAGCGTGCGGACCGGTGCGGTGAGGGCCTCGCGGTGGGCTTCCCACAGCGGGAGCAGAACGTCGGGGGTCAGCACATCGGTTCCTCGTGGGCGTCGGAGCGGGGGAGCACCCCGGCGTGCGGGAGCGCGGGGGCATACCAGTCGTCGCCGATCGGCGTCAGATCGCCGGGCTCGACGGGGAGGTCGGCGAGCAGGTCGGCCATCGTCCGGCCGAGGCGGGGGTGCACGATCTCGGCGCCGACGTCGCACACCGGCACGAGTACGAAACGCCGCTCGTGCTGTCGCGGATGGGGCACCGCCAACGCCGGATCGTCGCAGATCAGATCGCCGTAGACGAGCAGATCGAGGTCGAGCGTACGCGGCCCCCAGTGCACGACGCGCTCGCGCTCGCAGGCGGCTTCGATGCGGTGGAGCCGGGCGAGCAGGTCGGCGGCAGGCATTCTCGTCGTCGCCCGCAGCGCCGCGTTGAGATACGCGCCCTGGTCGTCGGGGCCGCCGACGGGGGCCGTCTCGTACAGCTTCGACACCGAGCTGATCGACACACGGTCGATCGCGGCGATCAACTCGACACCGGCGCGGAGGTTGGCGAGGCGGTCGCCGAGGTTCGAACCGAGCGCGATCAGGCACGTCGTGGTCACGCGCCGCCACCCGACTGCCGTTGGCGCTCGATCGACACACCGACTCCCTCGGCGCTGTCGAAGATGTCGGGCTTGGAAACCCGCACGCGCACGGCGAGCGCGAGCGGGTTGTCGAGCACGAATGCGGCGACGTCGTCTGCCCAGGTCTCGACCAGCTCGATGTGGCCGCCGTCGTGGGCGCGGGCTTCGATGAAGGCGACGATGTCGGCGTACGAGACGTAGTTGCCGGTGGAGCGGACGATGTCGGCGTACCCCTCGACCGTATCGACCTCGACATCGAACCGGACCCGTTGGCGAGCCTCGCGTTCGAAGTCGTGCACGCCGATGAACGCTTCGACGATCAATCCGGCGACGACGATCCTGTCGGGGTGGCCGGTGCCGATCGTGGCGGTGGGCGGGTCATGGTGACTCGACATGATTGCCCCGGTACAGCGCCGCGGCCCCCCACGATATTCCCCGGCCCCGGTCAGCGCCGGTCGCAGCGCGGCGAAACGAGCCCGCGCAACCGGGGCCGGGAGGGCTCGGGGTTCAGGAACCGCCGATCGTGGTGGTGGTCGTGGTGGTGGTGGTCGGATCGGGTTCTTCGGTCGCGAGCGCGAGGTCGGCGTTGAAGCTGACCATCAGCTGCGGATTCGAGACGGTGACGTCGTTGTCGGCTTCGCAGACGAGGTTGATCTCGACGATCTCGAGCGCGGCCACCTCGAACACGGTCATCAGCGAGATGTCGTCGGCCACCCCGTCGTCGGTGCTCTGGGTCTGCGTCGACGGATCGTCCATCTCGTCGCTCAGCGAGACGCTGCACGACGCCGTGGTGCCGTCAGCCGTCCCGGTGATCGTCGCCACCGACTCGATGAACAACGCCCCCGCCGAGGGCGCCTCGACCTCGATCGCCAGCACGACCGCCTCGCTGCTCACGGTGGTGTCGGCCTCGCTGCTCTCGTAGACGACGAGCGGGAACGCGGCGTTGATCTCGTCTTCGGTGTAGTAGCGGTCGTCGTGGGTGTGATCGGCGTAGTAGCCCACCACGTCGACCACGACGTCGACCGTGCCGAACCGGTTGTAGATCGAGAACCGGCCGGAGTCGTCGAGATTCGTGACGACGCTGTTGAATTCTTGGGGCAGGCCCGGGAACGGGTTGAGGTTGGCGGTCAACGGCACCGAACCGTCGTCGGGTGTCGGGTAGATCCGCAGGTTGGTCTGCGAGCTCGGATCGACCGAGGTGACGTTGAGCGACACCCCCGACGCGCTCGCCGGGATGTCGCAGTCGCCCTGCGCGCCGTGCACGTCGATCACGACGGCACTGTCTTGTTGCAGCGTCGTCGTCGATCCGACGCGGCTGCCGGCGCGGGTGTCGACCAGGCGGCACGGATCGATGGGCACGAGCACGGTGCGCTCGCCGTCGTCGATCGCGCCGTCGATCGCGGCGTTGACCAGTTGGACGCTGCCGGCACCGATCGCGACCGCGACCGCCGCGCCGATCGCAGCCCACCGAGCGCGCGAATGAGTTGAAGACATGAGGACCCTCCGTTTGTGTTGGCCCGCTACGACCCGCCCACCCGCGTGTGTAGTCGCTGACGCGGCCGGTGTCACGTCACCACACTTCGCGGCGACGTGACGGGCGTGCGAGCACCCCCGGGCCGGACACGCAGCAGAAGCGGGGCGGCGTGCCCGGCCGGGGGTCACCGGTTGGGACGCCGGATCTCAGACCGGCGCAGCCCCGATCTGCGTCAGTCGATCTTGGAGCCGTGCAGCAGGGTGTGGATGCCCCACCCCAGCGCACCGCCGATCAGCGGGAAGATGATGAACGCCCACACCTGCGCGATGTGGTCGCCGCCGCCGAACACCGCAGCGCCGATGCTGCGAGCCGGGTTGACCGAGGTGTTGTCGACCGGGATCGTGGCGAGGTGGATCATTGCCAACGTCATACCGGCCGCGAGTGGGCCGAAGCCGGCCGGGAACCCGTCGGTGGTGGTGCTCAGGACCACGAAGATCAGGACCGCGGTGAACAAGATCTCGACGACGATCACCGATCCGAGCCCGAACGATGTGCCGATCTCGTCGCCCCACCCGTTGCTGGCGAACACCCCGGTCGAGTCGAGATCGCCGCCTTCGGTGATGACGTACAGCAGCAGGCCACCGACGATCGCGCCGATGACCTGGGCGACCATGTACGCGATCGCTGTCGCGGTGTCGATCTTCTTGCCGAGCCAGAACGCGAGCGTGACGGCGGGGTTGATGTGGCATCCCGAGATGTGGCCGATCGCGTACGCCATCGTGAGCAGCGCGAAGCCGAACGCGAGAGCCACACCGAGCGCGGTGATCGCGTCTGCGGCGAGGATCGCCGATCCGGGGCCGATGATCATCAGCATCATCGTGCCGATCGCCTCGGCGACGTACGGCCGGTTGGCAGCCGGCACGGGACTGGTGGTGTGGTCGGTCATGGGTACCCCCGTTGGTCGCTGCAGGTCGGTTGACGGCGTGTGTGCTCCGACGATCACGAGCGTACGAGCCCGTCGTCGCCCGGTCGCGGATGCTCTGGTCTCGGTGGCCGGCTACCGCGGGGAGGGCCTCCCCATGCCGCGCGATCGAGTGGTTCGGTGCCGTACAGCCCGAGCCCGACCGGCGGGCTCCGAACACGAGACGGGGCAACCGACATGACGAACATCAGAGTCGAGCCGTCGCGCCCGAACACGTATGCCGGAGCTGGCCAGCCAGGGCTTCGCCGACATGCACCGGGCGCTCGACGCGATGGTGAACGACCTCGTCGCGCTCGACTGCTACGGCCCACAGCCGCGTTCGAGTTCAAGACCAGCGGTCGCCGCACGCGGGCTGGCCCTCGACGCGATCGCCGGCGACGACTCGGCCGCTCCCACCTGTTCGGTCCGGCGGCGATTCGTCGTCAGGCGTGAGGCGACGGCCGACATCGCGAGCTCCGACCCGTCGGTGTCGCGGAGGCACGTCGCGCTCAGCGTCGAACAGGTCGGACCCGACGACGGGCAGGTCACGAGCGACCCATCGCCCGACGCCGCCAACGGCGTCACCGTCGGCGACCGGCCGATCGTCGAGTCGACACGAATCGGAACCGCTGACGTCGTCGGACTCGATGGCACGCGGGTGGCACGGCGCCGCGTCGAGCGGCCCCGGGGGGTGAGCCGGCGCCGCGCCCGATCAGGTGATCGCGGTCGCGATCACAGCGAGGGCGCGGTCGATCTCGTCGTCGGTGGTCTGCCAGCTGGTCACGAGCCTGATCGTCCCGGCGCCCATCCGGTAGAACAGCAACCCGGCGGCTTCGAGCCGGCCGGCGACGGCATCGTCGATCGTGGCGAACACCATGTTGACGTCGGCCCGGTTGAGCATCTCGACGCCGAGTCGGTCGAGGCCGGCCGCCAACCGCCGCATCCGGTCGTTCGCCTGTGCTGCGAGGCGGATCCACAGATCGTCGGTCAGGTAGCCGATCAGCTGCGCCGACTGGAACCGCATCTTCGACGTGACGTGCCCCGACCGCTTCGTGCGGTAGACGAGTTCGTCGGCCGCCGCATCGTCGAAGGTGACGATCGCCTCGGCCGACATCCCGCCGTTCTTCGTGGCGCCGAGCGAGAGTACGTCGATGCCCGCCCGCCACGTGAGATCGGCCGGTGAGCAGCCGAGACGCGCGAGCGCGTTGGCGATCCGGGCGCCGTCGAGATGAGATCGTAACCCGGCGTCGCGGCCGATCGCGGTGAGCGCTGCGACCTCGTCGACCCGGTAGATCGTGCCGTGGTCGGTCGGCTGCGTCAACGACAGGGTGGCGGGTTGCGAGTGGTGCGGGTCGCCCCAGCGGATCGTGTCGAGCGTGGCCCGCAACGTGTCGGGGTGGATCCGGTAGTCGTCGCCGGGAACGCCGCGGATCACGGCCCCGCCCGCGAGCGACGACGTCGCGCCGCCCTCGCTGTTGAGGATGTGGGCGGTGTCGTGGCACAGCACCGAGCCCCACGGCGGGCACAGCGCCGACAGCGCGAGCGCGTTCGCGGCAGTTCCGCTGGTGACCGGGAACACCCGTGCCCCGTCGTGCTCGAACACGGTGCGCACCAACGCCGTGAGTTCGGCGGTCAGCGGGTCGTCGCCGTAAGCGATCGCCGTGCCCTCACCGGCGGCGGCGACCGCGGAGATGATCTCGGGGGCGACACCGGCCGCGTTGTCGGATCGGAACTCGATCGAAGTCAC
This sequence comes from Peronia peronii, assembly GCA_039654565.1. NCBI lineage: Eukaryota > Metazoa > Mollusca > Gastropoda > Systellommatophora > Onchidiidae > Peronia > Peronia peronii. The sequence goes on from JBCEWB010643710.1 coordinate 14,462, forward strand.
GCCCAGAGTTGTACCAGCGGTCGGCGGGCGAACCGTTGCAGAGGGGGTCAGACCCCCTCTGTCACAGCGTGCGCGGCGAGGTCGAACCAGGGGTGGCGACCGGCGGGGGCGACAGATGGGGCCTGACCCCCTCTGTCACGTTCTCGCGACCTGGTATCGGGTGGTCGCGCAGAAGCGGGTCGGCGTCGGTTCAGATTCGTTCGAGGGCGGCGCCGTCGAACAACGGGGTCATCGAGTGGGTGGTGCGGTCGGCGGCGAGCGCGCTGTCGGACGGTGGCGTCGAGCCGCAGTGTCGAGCGGCGCCGATGGTCGCGTCGAGCAGGCGGGCATCCGATGAGGTGTTGAGGAAGTAGACGTCGTCGGCGAGCACGAATTCGACCGCCCGGCGCAGCGCGTCGGGATCGCTGAGCGGTTCGTACCACGAGAACCGGCGGTCGGCGGGGTCGGGCCAGCGGCGCCGCGCGACCGACTTGATGGTCTGCATCGCCACGCCCCGCTCGACACACACCGAACGCAACTCGGCGACGTCGGCGGCGTACCCGCGGTGTTGGGCGAGCACGTGGCTCCAGGGGAACAGCACCGACGCGAACGGGGCCTCGGCGAGGCTTCGCAGATGGGCACCGGCGATCCGCAGACCGTGGCCGGTGATCCCGACGAAACGGCACAACCCCTCGTCGCGAGCGGCGAACAGCGCGGCGACGGCGCCGTCGGGAGCGAACGCCGTGGCCCACTCGTCGGGTTCGACCAGATTGTGGAGCTGGATCAGATCGACCCGGTCGATCGCCATCCGCGCGAGCGACGCTTCGAGCTGCGCCCGCGCCGCCGCGCCGGTGCGTTCGCCGGTCTTGGTGGCGACGAAGAACTCCGATCGGTGCTCGCCGAGGAAGTCGGCCAGCCGCAGCTCGGAGTCGCCGTACCCCGCCGCGGTGTCGATGTGGTTGATACCGCCGGCGCGAACCGTGGCAAGTGTCGTGTCGGCGCGTCGCTGTGGCATCGCGGCGAGCGCGGCGGCGCCGAAGATCACCCGTGAGCTGTCGTGACCGGTGGTTCCGAACGGCATCGCGCGCATCGCACGACCCTACGCCCGAACTGGCGCGCTCGATCTCACCGGGCGTCGGCGCGACGCGTCATCGGCGCTCGCGGCCCGTCTGGTCGTAGGCTGCGATCGCCGCCAACACCCACATCGCGAGCAGCGCGCTGATCCCGATGATCGTCACCCCGTGGAGATGGACGTCGTCGGCGCCCGGGTTGCGCCAGCCCGGCCCGGTCGAGTTGTCGGTGATCTCGAACAGCGTGCTGACCGCAAGCCACAGCGAGGGCAGCGCGCCGCCGATCGCAACGCCGAGTCCCCATCGTCGCACCGACAAAAAGCCGATCAGCCCGGCGATCAACAGCAGCGCGAGCTGGACGAGGCGACCGGTCAGCAGCATCGCCGACGGATCGCCGGGGCCGCCGCCGAGGTACCAGTTGTCGTTGAAATCGGCGAGGTTCTCGGGCAGCAGCGGCCCGCCGACGGCGACGACGGTGGCGAGCCCGCCGAGCGCGGCGATCCAGGGGTTGAGCCCCGGTCGCTGGTCGCCGCCGGCGTCGTTGAGCGCCGCGAAGAACGTCACGATGCCGAGCGCGCCAGCGACGACCAGCATCCAGTAGCCGACATCGCGGGTGATCGTGAGGGTGAAGACCTGTTCGTTCGGGATCGCCGCGAACTCCTGGGCGGCGTCGATCGGTCGCTGAGCGAGGCCGATCGCCAACATCGCGAGCCCTGCGATCGACAACCCGGCCCCGGCGGCAAGTCCGGACCCCCAGCGCCATCGGAAGATCGCCGCGATCGCACCGACGACGATCGCCAGCACGCCGAGCAGACCGCCGATCGAGAGGTTGTCGGCGAGATCGTCGATCAGCCAGGTGCCGGTGCGGAACCCGACCGGCGACTCCTCAAGCGGGATCAGGCTGACGTTGCTGTCGACGGAGATGATGGTGGTGAAGAACGCTGCGAGCGTGATCGCTCCGGCGATGATGCCGAACACCGTGACCGCGCTGAAGCGGTAGCGCCGCACCGGTGGTTCGTAGGTGGGGCCGACGGCGGGCATCTGCTCGGTCGCGCCCGCCGGTTCGAGCTGCTCGACGTCGAGTTGGGTCGCAGCCCGCGTGATCGCCGCGCCTTCGGCCGGTCCGCGATCCCACACTTCGGTGATCGGCTGGGTCTCGGGCAGGTCGGAGGTGGGGGTTCCGGCGGCAGACGTGCGGGGGGTCGGGGCGGTTTGCGCCCAGACCGGATCGGCGTCGCCCCAGCCGTCGTCGTCGACGAACTCGACCAACTCGGTCGGCACGTCGGCGGGCGAGCCCGGGTCGCGATCGGTGACCGGGGGTGCCACCTGGCGAGGTGTCGCGCCCGGGCCGGATTCGCGCTCGGCGGTGGTGACGCCCGAGGTGGTCTGCCCGGGATCGCGGGCGCCGGCGGCGACGGACTCGGCGGGAGCGGACGAGCCGGCACCGGCGTCGCCGGTATCGGCCGCCACGTCGGACGCGACCGGCGGGTGTTCGGCGAGCGAGACGCCGCAGCCGGTGCAGAAGCGGTCCTCCGCCTCGACCGACCGGCCGCACACCTGGCACACCATGGCTGGTCAGCCTAGAAGGCCGACACCGCTCCGCGGGGTCGTTGCCGGTCGGAGTTGCCGATCGACATCGAAGCGACACGGATCGGAGCCGGCGCAGTGCGGCTCACCGCGACCGTTGCGGATCGAGCCGGCGGAGCTGCGAAGCGATGTACGGCCGTGCTCGACGCTGTCCGCCGCGCTCGGCGATCGCCGCTTGCAGCCCGTACAGCCTGCGCACGACGGCGGCCCGGTTGGGGTTCCACCCGCGGCGTTCGCACTCGTCGATCCAGTCGCCGGGTGTGCGGTGGCCGCGATCTCCGTTGCAGCGTCGGCACGCTGCGAGTTCGTTGTCGACCCAGCTCGGTCCGCCTTTGATGCGTGGCACGAGATGCTCGGTCGTGGCCGCGACGAGCCCGACCTCGAGGGGGCGTCGACACCACACACACTCGGCGCCGTCACGCGCGAGGATGAGCGCCATCCGGTCGCGCCGGTTGAGCTGTGAGTGGGCGCCCACGGGCACCAGAATGCTCCGATGGCCGGTCGTTTCGCACCTTCCCCGACGGGCGACCTACACCTCGGCAACCTCCGCACCGCGCTGGCTGCGTGGCTGGCCGCGCGTGCTTCGCGGCGCGAGTTCCTGGTGCGGATGGAAGATCTCGACCGGGCCACGTCGAGCGAGGACCACGAACACCGGCAACTCGCAGACCTCAGCGCGATCGGTCTCGACTGGGACGGCGAGGTGGTGCGACAGAGTGACCGGTTCGATCGGTACCGGGCCGAGTTCGAGCGGTTGCGGGCCGACGGTCGGGTGTACCCGTGTTTTTGCACGCGGCGCGAGATCCGGGCCGAGATCGACGCCGCGCCGCACGCCCCGCACGTCCATCTGCCCGACGGCGCCTACCCCGGGACGTGCCGCAACCTGAGCCACGACGAGCGCGCCTCGCGGTCGGCGGCCGGGCGAACCCCGGCGTGGCGGCTCCGTACCGACGGACAGGTCGTTGCGTTCGACGACCGCGTCGCCGGGCCGACGTCGGGTGCGGTCGACGATGTGGTGCTCGTGCGCGCCGACGGTGTCCCGGCGTACAACCTGGCGGTCGTCGTCGACGACGGTGTGCAAGGCGTCGACCAGGTGGTGCGCGGAGACGATCTGTTGTTGTCGACGCCGCGCCAGATCTTGCTCCAGCGGCTGTTGGGGTTCGAGCGTCCCGAGTACCTGCACGTACCGCTCGTGCTCGGGGCGGACGGCGAACGCCTCGCCAAGCGCCACGGCGCAGTCACCGTGCGCGAGCTCGCGGCGTCGAGTTCGAGTGCGCAGGACGTTCTGGCGGCGCTGGCGGTGTCGCTCGGATTGGCGCGTCGCGGCGAACGCCCGACCGCCGATCGTCTGATCGACCGCTTCGACCCTGGGGCATTGCCGCGCACGCCGGCGCAGTTCGACGAGCTACGACTCCCGCCCCGCTGAACGGTTGCGCGGCGAGGATTCGACTCGATCGCGGTCTGGGGCGTCACGAACTGCAACGATCGACCGCGTGGACGCCGACCCGACCGATCTCGAACGGTTGCTGGGGTATCGCGGCGCGGTCGATCCGGCGGTCGGTCTTCGCGAGGTCGCGTCCGACCTGTACTGCGTGCCGTTCTGGACGGCCGAGTTCTGCCGGGTCGTGATCGCGGCCGCGGAGGCAACCGGTGCGTTCGATGTCGACCCCGACGATCCGGTGCCCGGCCGCGAGGTGTCGCTGGCCGTGATCAGCCCGGTCCTGTTCGAGTCGGTTCAGAACGACATCGGCGAGCGGATCTGGCCGCAGTTGCAGCAGGCGTGGCCGCTGATCGACTACCACGGGCTCCGCGACGCGTTCGTGATCCGCTACGCACGTGGTGAGCAGGAGTCGCTGCGGCTCCACCACGATGTCGCGCAGGTGTCGGGCACGGTCCGCCTCACCACCGGTCACGTCGGTGGCACGCTGTGGTTCCCGCGTCAGGACTACGGCAACGACGACCAACCGGTGGGCTCGCTGCTCGTGTGGCCGTCGCTCGTCACGCACCCCCACGAGTCGCTGCCGATCGAGTCGGGCGTGAAGTACGGGCTCACGATCTGGTGTGAGCTCCCGGTCGACGTCGCTGCGATCTGAGTCGGACGGGCCGAGTCGTCGACGGAATCGGATCCGCTCCCGGCGGGTTCCCTCGCTGGGCAGAGTGCGAGCGCCACGACGACGGATCGCTCTCAGATCTGCCCGGACACGCCAGCCGGACCAAACCAGCCGAACGAAAACCAGATGGAATCTTCCGAATCGCCTCACCCCGTTCGCGAACGGCTCGGTAGCCTCAGATGTCGTATGCCGTTTCGAGGTGGACGAACGACTGCGGTGATCGCACTCGTCGTGCTGCCCGCATGCGCGTCGATCTCGGTCGCGAGCACGCCGACGCCCGACGAGTCCGAGGCGGCCACCGAATCGACCGCCACCACGGCACCACCGACAACTCGGCCCGCGACGACGTTGCCGCCCACCACCACGACCGAGCCGGCCCCCACCACCACGGTCGCGCCGACCACGACGCTGCCACCCACGACCACCACGACGACCATCGCCGAGGCCGACGCGCTCGGCGAGCCGATCGTCGCAGTCGGTACACGCGACGGCGACCAGACGCGCCGAGCGCAAGAACGCCTGCTCGAACTTCGGTTCTGGCTCGAATCCGCCGACGGCGACTACGGCACCACCACCAGGCAGGCCGTGATGGCGTTCCAGAAGTACCGCGGGCTCGAAACCGACGGCGTGATCGGCGAGCAGACCGCCGCCGAGTTGTCCAAGCGTCTGCCGATTCCGACGAGTCGCGCCGACGCCGGCTCGCTGGTCGAGGTCGACAAGGGCCGCCAGTTGCTGTTCTTCGTCACCGACGGTGCCGTCGAGTGGGTGCTCAACACCTCGACCGGCACCGAGATTCCGTACGAAGAGCCCGACCAGAACACCCCGGGTGAGATCCAGACCGGCGACTCGGTCACCCGCAACGGGCTCCACGATGTCTACCGCGAGCGTGAAGAGGGATGGTGGGAGGGCGATCTCGGCGAGATCTATCGCCCCAAGTACTTCGACGGCGGTCTCGCGGTCCACGGTTCGAACAGCGTCCCCGACTACCCGGCCTCGCACGGCTGCGTGCGGGTCAGCGTCGCTGCGATGGATTGGATCTGGGAGACCGGGGCGATGCCGCTCGACCTCCCGGTCTGGGTCCACGAGGGCACCGCCGCCGACTGACGCACCCGCCCGGACCACACGAACCCCGCGCAGGGCGCGACGCGATCGCACCCGACCGTGCGACCGTCAGGTCGCTGAAGGGCCAGGGGCGGCGCAGCCCCGGCGTCGGCGTCGTCACGATCCGAGCGAGCAGCCGCGGCTGACCACGAGTTCGTGGGTGCGGTGGCAGCCGTCGTGGGTCGGTCCGGCACGCATCGGGGACATCATCCGGACGCCTTGGCGGGCGGGATTCGTGTCCGGTCGAATCCGTGCGGGCGTGTCGTCCGGCGAAGGTGTCGTGTGGGGGGCGGAGCATGCGTTGATCGCCTCCGCCGTGCCGGTTCGGTCGAGGTACGTGCGGTGTCATGATCCGAGCGAGCAGGCGCAGCGCAGCGAGCGCGTCGGCGACGTGGACGTCGAGCATCACACCGCTGATCGCAACCACGAAGCGATCGACGTCGATCCGTCGCCCCGGCGCGCATCGGTCGGACGGGTTCAGGCGGACTCGAGGAGGCGTTTGAGGTCGGCGAGGTCTTGTCGCATCGCGCGCCGCATCGCGCGCACGACGATCGGGCCGGCGAGGCGCGCCAATCCGGTCGGTCGGCCCTCGTTGCGCAGCGTCATGTGACAGGCGCGCTCGCTGAGCGGTCGCCAGGTGTAGGTCGTGCGCATCGGGAACGGTCCCTCCGCGGTGCGCATCGCGACCTGTTCGTTCGGGCTCAGCTCGACGACTTCGTAGGTGTAGTCGAGGCCGCGACCAAGGAAGTCGGCGTGGAATCTGATCTGCGATCCGAGCCGGATCGGCGGGTCGGTGATCCACTCCGCCGAACCGATCCGCCGATACCACTCGGGTGCGTTCGAGGGATCTCCGGCGTACTCGGCGACGACGCGCACCGGCCGTTCGATCACCGTCGTCTCGGTCACATCGAGCGCCATGGCGCGGCCTCCTCGTGCTGTGCGGACACCCATTGTCGCACGGTCCCGTTCGACGTGGTCGCCCGCCCATGCCAGACTCCGACCGACGTCCGGTCGGGGCACCGGGTCAGCGAGGAGCACGACACCATGAAGCAGCTGTCCGGAATGGACGCCGCCTTCCTCTACATGGAGACGCCGAACACGTACGGCCACGTCAACGGGCTGTCGATCTATCATCGACCCTCCTCCGACTTCGATGCGTTCGGGTCGGTGCGCCGCCGGTTCGGGGATCTGATCGGCCATCTCGAACCGCTCCGGCGCCGGATCGTCGAAGTTCCGCTCGGGCTCGATCACCCGTACTGGATCGACGACCCGAACTTCGATCTCGACTACCACGTCCGCGAGATCGGACTTGCGTCGCCCGGCACCGACGAGCAACTCGGCGAGCAGGTCGCACGCATCATCGGGCGGCCGATGGATCGCCGCCACCCGCTGTGGGAGGTGTACGTGTTCGACGGGCTGCCCGACGATCGGTGGGCGATGCTGACCAAGTTCCATCACGCCACCATCGACGGAGCGGCCGGCGTGTTGATGCTGCGGTTGCTGACCGGCGACGACCCCGATGCCGAGTGGCCGTTCGAACCGGTCGATTGGGTTCCCGAGGAATTTCCGTCTGACCGCGAACTGCTCAGCCGGGCCGTCGGCCGCTTGGTGACCAACCCGGTCAAGGCGACCAGGCTCGGACTCAACGTGGTCCGCAACGTCGCCGAAAGCGCAGGGCTCACCAACATCAGCGGCGTCGCGACGCGGTCGCGCGAGTTGGTGTCGGCGATGGCGACGCGCTCGCCCGAGGCGAACGATCTGTCCGAGCAGCTCCGCAAGGTGTCGATGCCGCTCACGCCCGCCCCGCCGACGCCGTGGAACAAGAGCGTCGGTCCGCACCGCCGGTTCGCAATGCGCAGCTCCAACCTCGAGAACATCAAGCGCCTCAAAGTCGCCACCGGTGGCACGGTCAACGATGTCGTGATGGCGATCTGCGCGGGCGCGTTGCGCAACTATCTGCTCGAACACGATGCGCTCCCCGACGCGCCGCTGCGGGCGATGGTCCCGGTGTCGATCCGGACCGGCGAAGAAGCCGATCCGTGGACCAACCGCGTGTCGGGCATCATCGCCGAGTTGCCGACCGACGTCGACGATCCGCTCGAACGCGTCGACCGCTGCCGCGCCGCGATGGAGGACGCCAAACGCCAACTCGAACTCGTCCCCGCCGACGCGATCGCCAACGCGACCGACACGACATCACCGATGATCGCGACCGCCGCAGTGCGCCTCCAGGCGCGTCTCGCCGACCGGTTGATGTCTCCGGTCAACGTCGTGATCTCGAACGTGCCGGGTCCTCGCGAGGCGCTCTACCTCGACGGAGCCAAGCTTGAGCACTACATCCCGGTCTCGACCATCACGAACGGGATCGGTCTCAACATCACGGTCCACAGCTACGAGGATCAACTCGACTTCGGGTTGGTCGCCGATCGCGATCTGGTGCCCGATCTGTGGCGTCTCGTCGACCTGCACATCGACGAGATGGCGACGCTGTTCGAGGCGAGCTGCGCCGAGTGGGCGGTGATGCCGCCGCACCTGCTCGTCGATTCGGCACCCGAAGCGAATCCGGCAGCCGACGAGCCGACCGCCAAGAAGACCACGAAGAAGGCGGCCAAGAAGACCGCGAAGAAGGCGGCCAAGAAGACCGCGAAGCGAACGGCCGGCGCGGCGTGAACCACGCCCGGCTCGGGCGCACGGGGCTGCGGGTGTCGCGGCTCTGCCTGGGCACGATGACGTTCGGCAACCAGTGCGACGAGGCCGCGTCACACGCGATCCTCGACGAGGCGCTCGCGCACGGGATCTCGTTCATCGACACCGCCGACATGTACCCGGCGACCGGCGTGGCCGAGGTCGGACTGACCGAGGAGATCATCGGGCGCTGGCTCCCGGGCCGTCGCGACGAGTTGGTGTTGGCGACGAAGTTCTGGGGGCCGACCGGGCCGGCCCCGTGGCAGCGTGGCGCAAGCCGACGTCACATCATGGACGCGGTCGAGGACTCGCTGCGTCGGCTCGGCACCGACACGATCGATCTGTACCAGATCCATTTTCCCGATCCGATCGCACCGCACGACGAGGTGCTCCAGGCGCTCGACGATCTGATCCGCCAGGGCAAGGTCCACTACATCGGATGCTCGAACTACCCGGCGTGGGTGCTGGCCCGTGCGCTCGGTCGCAGCGAGGTGCTCGGTGTCGGCCGGTTCGAGTGTGTGCAGCCCCGCTACAACCTGTTGTTCCGGGCGTTCGAGCGGGACCTGTTCGATCTGTGTGCCGCCGAAGACGTCGCCGTGATCGCCTACAACCCGCTCGCCGGAGGGTTGCTGACCGGCAAGCACGGCCGCGACGCACCCGAGCCCGGCAGCCGTTTCACGCTCGCCGCGCAAGGTGAGCGTTACCGCGCCCGGTACTGGAACGAGCACCTGCACGACGTGGTCGACGAGATCCGTTCGCTCGCCGCCGAGGCGGGTCAGTCGATGGCGCAGCTCGCGATCGCGTGGGTGCTCGCCAACCCGGCGGTGACCGCACCGATCGTCGGTGCAACCCGTCCCGAGCAACTCGCCGACGCCGTCGCCGCCGAACAGACCGGTCTCGACGACGATCTGCGCGAACGCCTCGACGAGATCACCGACCACCTCCGCCTGGTCGACGCCGACCGGTAGCCCGGGTGGCGAGACGCTCGGGCTCGCGGCCCCGTGCGCTCGCGCGCCGTGCTGCGAACTCCAACGATGCGGAGCGGTCGCGCTCGACGTCGGCCCGGCACCCGGTTCGACGCCGTGGCAGGTGGTGCCCGAACTCAGGGATGGTCGCCGACGGCGATCGCCCGGCCGGGATCGCTCGACCATTCGCTCCACGAACCGGGGTAGAGCCGGGCGCCGGCGATGCCCACCGCCGACATCGCGAGCAGGTTGTGGCAGGCCGTGACCCCGCTCCCGCAGTAGACGATCGGGCTCTCGCCGGCGCCGGCGAATCGTGCGGCGAGTTCGCCGAGCGGGCGATGGACACCGTCGGCGTCGAGGTTGTCGCCGTGGAACAGGTTGATCGCACCGGGAATGTGGCCCGCTTGCGGATCGAGCGGTTCGTCGTCGCCCCGGTAGCGCGCCGCGGCCCGCGAGTCGATCAGGGTCGCTCCGTGTCCGACCGCCTCGGCGACATCGTCGATCGCGACGATCCCGGTCCAGCCCCGCGCCGACGGGTAGTCGGTCGGGACGACGTCGTCGACGTCGGAGGTCAGCGGATGACCGGCGGTGACCCACGCCGGGAGGCCACCGTCGAGCACGGCCGCGCGACCGTGCTCGATCGAACGCAACATCCACCACAGCCGTGACGCCGTCGCGCCGCCCGCCGAGTCGTACGCCACCACGAGCGTGCTCGGGCCGACGCCGAGCCGGCCGAGCAGATCGGTGAAGTCGGCGAGTTCGGGAAGCGGATGGCGCCCGCCACCGGACCGACCCGCCAGTTCGGTGTGGAGATCGACGAAGCGGGCGCCGGGGATGTGCGCGGCGTCGTAGTCGCGGCGGCCCTGGGCGTGATCGGCGAGCGAGAACCGCACGTCGCACACGACGAGGTCGTGCTCGGGGAGGCGCTCTGCGAGTTCGTCGACCGACATCAGCGTCATGTCCGCGACCGTACCCCGAATGCGCAGCGGGCGACACCGAGCCGCCGACCGACACCGAACTACGGTGTGCCGCATGGTCGATGACAACGAGATGTACGAGCCGATCATGGGGCTGCGGCGCGGTGGTGGCGCGGTGATCCTCATGACCTATCGCGGCGACTGGTGACCGTACTGCTGTGCTCAGCTCGTGCGGCTGAGCGACGTGTCCGATCGCATCCACGGTGCCGGCGCCGAGGTGATCGCGATCAGCAGCGACGACGAGGTGCGCCAGGCGGGAATGTTCGCCCGCTGGCCGACGCCGAACGTCGCGTACGTCGCCGATCCGGGCGGTGAGCGTTACCTGCAGGCGCTCGGTCTGTTCGACCCCGACGAGCGCGGCGGGATCGCCAAGCCGGCGATGATCGTGCTCGCGCCCGACGGTTCCGAGGCGTACCGCCACAACGGTCGCGACTTCGCCGACCGCACGACCGACGCCGAGGTTCTCGCCGTGGTCGAGGGTCTCGGTCTCGACCCGATCGACCCGCCCGCCGGCTCGCCGGTCGCCGTTGTGCCGGGCGATCTCGGACGCTTCTTCCATCCTGACAACCTCGATGTGTACTTCCGCGGCAATCGTTTCGCGGCGGCTGCGATCGGTGGCCGCCTCGACGACAAAGCAGCGCGGGCGGTCGCCCGTGAGCATCGTGTGATGTGCGAGGAGACGCTCGCCGCCTGGGAGCGTCTGCGGCCCTGACCGACCGCCGCATTGCGAGCGCGGTTGACGGTTCGCCGGCAACCTCGCTGACGCAGCGCCTCAGCGGTTGAGTCGGGCGCGTCGTGTGGCGCTCGCTGTCGTTGGGAGTGTTGTGCGGGCGACTTCGGCGGTGACCGGGTGCGTCGTGTCTGGTTGGTCGTCGTGGGTGCGGGTGACGGGCTCGGGTGTTCGTGTCGTGTCGGGGACCTCGCTGACGCTGCGGCGCGGGTAGTTACACTGCGCGTTTCGTGTGGCGCTTGTCGTCCGGGGAGGGTCTGCGGTTCTGATCGTGGGCCGGGCGGCTGTCGGTCGGAGTGTTGTGCGGGCGACCTCGGCGGTGACCGGGTGCGTCGTGTCTGGTTGGTCGTCGTGGGTGCGGGTGACGGGCTCGGGTGTTCGTGTTGTGTCGGGGACCTCGCTGACGCTGCGGCGCGGGTGGTTGCACTGCGCGTTTCGCGTGGCCGACCTCGGCGGTGACCGGGTGCGTCGTGTCCCCTCTGTGTTCGTCGTCGTGGGTGCGGGTGACGGGCTCGGGTGTCCGTGTCGTACCGGGGACCTCGCTGACGCGGTGGCGCGGGTGGTTGCACTGCGCGTGTCGTGTGGCGCTTGTCGTCCGTGGAGTGTCCGGGGTTCTGGCCGTGGTCCGCTGGCCTGTCGGCGGGCGTGTCAGTTCGTCGACGGCGACCGCGGTGGGTGCGTGGCGTCGCAGGCGATTGTCGCGTCAGGGTCGCCGTCCGTCGGCGCGGGTGACGGTCGGGCGATCTCGAACGCCTCTGCTTCCTGCACCCCGGCGACCGGGCCGGTCGCGCTGTCGCCTGCTGACGTCGCGGCGTGCGTGAGGTTCTGGCGGTGGGCCGTGTGGCTGTCGGCGGCGGGTGTCTGTTCCGTGCGGGCGACCTCGCCGGTGATCAGGGCGGGGTGCGTGCCGTTGCCTTCGTGCATGGCGTCAGGCTCGTCGTCGTGACGTGTCTGCGGTTCTGATCGTGGGTGTCGTCCCGGTGGGTGCCGAGGCGGCGCGGTGGCGAGCGGTCTCGCCGGCCGTAGCAGTATCCGTCAGCCGTCAACCGTCGAGATCTTTCGCGAACCAGTACTGCGCGTCGGGGTTGTCGTTGTAGCGGTCGATCGCGGTGTAGCCGGCGCGTGTGTACATCGCGAGCGCTTCGACCAGCGTTGCGTTGGTGTCGAGCACGACGCGGCCGCACCCCGCCGCGGCGACGTGGCGCTCGAGACAGGCGAGCACTCGCCGCCCGATCCCGCGCCGTCGCCACGCCGGGGCGACCCACATCCGTTTGATCTCAGCCGTCGAGGCATCGAGCAGCGAGACGCCGCCGCACGCGATCGGTTCAGCGTCGCAGCGTGCGACCACGAACACCCCGGCGGGTTGGGTGAACCGCGGCGCATCGACGACGATCGTGTCGCCCGGATCGAATCCGTCGCTGAAACGCTCGTCGAGTTCGGCGAAGTAGCGACCCATCGCGGTGAGTGCGTCATGGCAGCAAGGATCGACCACCTCGACCTCCGCCACCTCGAACGCCCCGTCGTCGGGGCACCGCCCATCGAAGTCGCGCCCGCCCGAGCCGGCAGGATCGGCCGTGTCGCGGGTGGTGTCGCCCCGCTCATCCGGTGGCGGCCCGGGTTCGGTCACGGCCACATCGGCCACGATAGCCGTGCGGTCACAGCGTCGACGAGCAACACGATCGGGTGGAAGAATTCCCACCCGATCCGTAGCCCCTGCAGCCGCGACGAGGGTCCGATCGCAGATTCGCCACGCAGACGACGCGGTGTCCGAACCGGCGCGGAACTGACATTGAAATGACATCGTGACAGTTCTCGACCCGGAGCGATCTCGTCGGTACGATCTGGAAGATGGACGCGAGCGCAACGGTGACCGAAGCGTGGCGGGGCGACGCGTTCTGGGCCGGCACCCGCGCTCCGCTGCGACGGGCGACCGGGCTCGACCCGAGGGCCTACACGTCGACGGAATTCTTCGCCGACGAGCAGCGGGCGGTGTTCGAACGGGCCTGGGTGACGGTCGCCACCGCGCCCGAGGTGTCCAAGCCCGGCACGGTGCTCGTCCGCAGCGTCGGCACGCGCTCGATCCTGATCGTCCGCGACGACAACGGCGTTCTGCGCGGGTTCGTCAACGCCTGCCGCCATCGCGGCACCGAGTTGGTCGCCGCCGACTGCGAGGTCGGCAAGATCCGCTGCCCCTACCACCGCTGGGGGTACGCACTCGACGGTCACCTCGTCGCTGCGCCGTTGTTCGGCGAGGTTCCCCGCGACGAGTTCGATCCCGCCGCGCACGGTCTGATCCCGGTCAGGGTCGCCGCGTGGGGACCGCTCGTGTTCGCGTGCCTGTCCGACCACACGCCCCCGCTCGACGTGTGGCTGGGCGATCTGCCCGCGCGCATGGAGGGCTACCGCCTCGACGGGTGGCGCTTCCAAGAGCATCGCACGTTCGACATCGCCGCCAACTGGAAGCTGATCTCCGAGAACTATCAGGAGTACTACCACCTGTCCTGGGTCCATCCCGAGCTCGCCAAGGTGTCGCGGGTACAAGACCATTACCGCTTCCAAGGGGCGGGTATGTACTGCGGTCAGACTACGACGCCGGTGTCGGCCGACTCTCGTGACGACTGGCTCGTGCTGCCGCCCGCCGCCGATCTCGACGAGAGCGATGCCGTGTCGGGCCGGTTCGTGGCGATCTTCCCCAATGTGTTGCTGTCGGTGCTTCCCAACCATGTGTTCGTGATGCGCCTCGAACCGGTCGCGCCCGGCATGACCCGCGAAGAGTGCACGTTCCTGCTGCCGCCTACCACGCCCGAGGTGAGCGACGCCGACATGGCGGCCACGCGCACGTTCTGGCTCGACGTCAACGCCGAAGACATCGACATCGTTCAGCGGTCGCAGCGCGGCGTGTCAGCGGGTGGCGCACCCGCCGGTCCGCTCGCGCCGCGCTTCGAAGAACCGCTCCACCGCTTCCACCAGATGCTCGCCGACTGCATGACCCGCCGCTCGCTCGACGGTCTGGACATCCCCGCCGGCGACGATCCGGCGTCCGACGACGATCGGCTCGGCACGCCCGCCAACCCCAACCCGGCAGCGATCGACCGCGGGCGCACGCTCGCCGGCCACTGACCTGCTGCGCGCCGGATCGGGTCGAATCGTGGCACACCCGCACTCGCTCCCACGAACACCCGGTTCGCGGCGACGCGTGCTGCGAACGCTGGCACACTGAGCACATGGCGACCGTTCGCGAGACGAAGCTGCCCGGTATCGGTGTTCGTCAGGAGTTCACCACGAGCGACGGTGTCGTCGTCGGGGTCCTGCAACACCACGACGGTCGCCACGACGTGTTGGTGTACGACCGCGACGATCCCGACTCGTGCTCGTCGGTGCTGCACCTCGACCACGACGACACTCGCACGCTCGCCGAACTGCTCGGCGCCAGCCGGCTGACCGAGGGCATCGGAGCGGTCCAGCAACAGATCGAGGGTCTGCTGCTCGAGTGGATCGCACTGCCGATCTCGTCGCCGGCGGTCGGCGCGACGATCGGTGAGGGGATGTACCGGACCAAGACGGGGGCGTCGATCATCGCCGTGATCCGGCGTGGGGCCTCGATCCCCGCGCCCGACCCCGAGTTCGCGTTCGCAGCCGATGACACGGTCGTCGCGGTCGGCACCTCCGAGGGGGTCGCCACGCTGCGCTCGCTGCTGGTCCCATGATCGCCGCCGGCTCGGCCGAGGCCGCGCTGGCGTTCGTCGAGGTCGGCGCCGTGGCACTGGCGCTCGCCGCGCTGGCACGCCTGGCCGGCCGTCTGGGCATCACGGCGGTCCCGCTCTATCTGCTCGGCGGGTTGGCCGTCGGCGAGGGCGGGATCGTGACGCTCGACGTGAGCACCGAGTTCGTCGCGTTGATCGCCGAGATCGGCGTGCTGTTGCTGTTGCTCGCGCTGGGATTGGAGTACGACCAAGACGAGTTGCGGTCGGGGCTGCGGACCGGGTTGCCGGTCGGCGTGGTCGACATGGCCGCCAACGGTGTTCCCGGCGTGCTGGTCGGACTGCTGCTCGGATGGGAGCCGCTCGCCGCCGCGCTGCTCGGCGGGGTGACGTGGGTGTCGTCGTCGGGGATCGTGTCGAAGGTCTTGTTCGATCTCGACCGGCTCGGCTTTCGCGAGACACCGGCGATCCTCAACGTGTTGGTGATCGAAGACCTCGCGATGGCGGTCTACCTGCCGGTCGTCGCCGCGCTGGTGGTCGGGGGGTCGCCGGGCGAGACGACGTTGGCGGTCGCGCTCGCGGTCGCTGCGGTAGCGGTGATCCTGCTGCTCGCGCTCCGGGTCGGCGAGCGTCTCAGCTCGGTGCTCGGACACTGGCCCGACGAGCCGCTCGTGCTCGCGGTGTTCGGTCTGACGTTGCTCGTCGCCGGTCTCGCGCAGAGCATCGAGGTCTCGGGTGCGATCGGGGCGTTCCTCGTCGGGCTCGCGCTGTCGGGGCACGCAGGCGAACGAGCGATGGAGTTGATCACGCCGCTGCGCGACCTGTTCGCGGCGGTGTTCTTCGTCGTGTTCTCGTTCAGGATCGATCCGGTCGACGTGCTCGGCGCGCTCGCGCCCGCGGTCGCGCTGGCGGTCGTCGGCGTGTTCGGCAAGATGCTGACCGGGTGGGTCGCGGCGGCGCGCTCGGGGGTCGGCACGTCGGGTCGGGTGCGCGCCGGCGCGTCGCTCGTGCCGCGCGGCGAGTTCTCGATCGTGATCGCGGCGCTCGGCTCGAGCCTCGTCGACGGACCCGATCTCGAAGCGCTCGCCGCCGCCTACGTGCTCGTCGTCGCCGTCGCCGGCCCGTTCCTCGCCCGTTCGTCCGACCGCATCCCCGTCCCCCGCCGCCTCGCGGGGGCGTAGTCTGGCGGGGGGATGGGCGAGGCGAACATCGTGCTGACGGGCTTCATGGGCACCGGCAAGACCACGGTCGGCGTGTTGTTGGCCGAGCGGCTCGGGATGGACTTCGTCGACACCGACCGCATGATCGAACAGCGCCACGGACCGATCCCGGTGCTGTTCGCAATGCACGGCGAGGACAGGTTCCGTCGCCTCGAAGCAGCCGTCGCCGCCGAACTCGCAGCCCGCTGCGGACTTGTCATCGCCACTGGCGGCCGGTTGATGGTCGACCCGGTCAACGCCGATCGGCTCGCCGCCACCGGCCGGGTGTTCTGTCTGACCGCCGACGCCGACACGATTCTCGGGCGGGTCGAATCGACCGACGTCTCGTCCCGCCCACTGCTCGCCGGCGACGACCCGCGCGGCCGAATCGTCGCGTTGCTCGCCGAGCGCGCCGACGCCTACGCCCGCTTCGACCCGATCGACACCGAGGGCCGCACGCCCGATGACGTCGTCGCTGCGATCGTCGGCCAGCTTGCCGACACCGACCCGGCTCCGGCTCGCCACCAGCGCCGGGGTGGGGGGTAGACACGTCGGATGGCTTCGTTCGAACACGGTGACGCGACCATTCACTACGACGTCGAGGGCGTGGGTGCGCCGGTCCTGCTGATCGCGCCCGGCGGGATGCGCTCGGCGAACGAACTGTGGGTCGACATGCCGTGGAATCCGCGCACGCTCGCCGACTCGTGCGCGGTGATCGGGATGGATCAGCGCAACGCCGGTCGCTCGACCGCACCGGTGTCGGCCGACGACGGCTGGGCGACCTACACCGGCGACCAACTCGCGCTGCTCGATCACCTCGGCGTCGAACGGTGCCTCGTCGTCGGGATGTGCATCGGCGGCCCGTACGTTGCGGCGCTCCTGCGGGCGGCGCCCGAACGGTTCGCGGCGGCGGTGGTGTTGCAACCGGTCGGCATCGAGCCCGACGGATCGAATCGGGCCGCGTTCTACGAGATGTTCGACGCCTGGGCGGCCGCCCACGACGAGCGCCGCGACGACGTCTCACCGGCGACGTGGGAGGCGTTCCGCAGCAACATGTGGGACGGTGAGTTCATGCTCACCGCGAGCCCCGACGACCTCGCCGCGATCGACACGCCGCTGCTCGTCGCGATGGGGAACGACGTCTACCACCCCGAATCGACCTCGCGCACCGTCGCCGAACGAGCCCCGCACGCAACGCTCGTCGAATCGTGGAAGCAAGGCGACGACCTCGACCGCTTCGCCGCGATCGCACGCTCGTTCCTGCTCGAACACGCACCGTGACCGACCGCTGAACCCGGCCGCAACCGTCGCCGTGCGGGTGCTGCGCGGCGGGCGCCGCAGTGGGTGGCAGTACGCTGACCGGGATGGACCGGCGTCGACCGCCGCGACGAAGCCCCTGGCGAGTGGTGTTGCTCGCGGCTGCGCTGGCGTCGGCCACCGCCGCCTGCGATCGCGAACAGGCCGCCGACGAACCGCTCCCGATCGGCGTCGACGCGTACACGGTCGCGATCGAAGAGTTCTTCCCCGTGGCTGCAGCCGACGACGCTGAGCGACCGGTCGTCTACGTCACGATGCTCGGCGAAGAACCGTTCGAACTCGACGATCAGGTCGCGTTGATCGAAGCGGTCCACGACGACTACGACCTCCGATTCGTCGACAGTCCCGACGCCGCCGTCGACGGTGAGGAACCCCGCGACGAGGCGATGCTGCTCGGGGTCGGCACCGTCTCTCCCGCCCCCCCACACCTGTTGCGAGTCGAGGTCTACACGGGCACCGCCGATCCGATCGGCTATCTGTTGACCCTGGAGCCCGGAAACCAGCGGTGGCGAGTCACCGCGATCGAGCAGGTCGAGCCGGAGGGGCTCGTCGTTGGAGAATGACGGCGGCGCTTCCGAGACGGCGGGTGCCGACCAGCCGGCCGACTCCGATCAGGGGCTGCGACCCTACGTCGGACGGCTGCGCTACTGGCTGCTCGGACCGCCCGGCATCGATCGCCTGACGATCACGCACTGCATCCACTCCGCAGCCGAGTCGTTCTTCACGGTCTCGATGGCTGGCTCGATCTTCTTCAGCGTGTCGCCCGACGCCGCGCGCCCGCGCGTGCTGCTGTTTCTCGTGGTCGCGCTCGCACCGTTCCTCGTGATGGCGCCGCTCGTCGGTCCGGCGGTCGACCGGGTGCGGGGCGGGTTGCCGGCGGTGATGATCGGGACGTTCGTGGCCCGCGGGCTGCTTGCGATGTTGCTCGCCGAGCACCTGCGCGGCCTGTTGCTGTTCCCGCTCGCGTTCGGGATCTTGGTGCTCGCCAAGACCTACACCGTGTCGCGCAACGCGCTCGTGCCGTCGTTCGTCGAAGACGATGACGATCTCGTACCGGCCAACGCCCGGTTGTCGCGCACGGCGACGTTCGCGGGTGCGATCTCGGCGTCGATCGCGGTCGCGATCTACGCCACGACGTCGGGCGCGTGGGCGCTACGGATCGGTGCCGCGGTGTACGTTGTCGGCGCGGTGAGCGCGTGGCGGGTGCGCGCGATCGCGCGCCGCCTCGACCCGGTCGACCGCGACGCCTTCGTCGAGCTGATCCGCCCCGACGTGTCCGGCGCGGTGTGGGACATGGTGGTACTGCGCGCGGCGCAGGGGTTCGCGCTGTTCCAGTTCGGCTTCTCGCTGCGGGCCGAGGGCGACCCGGCCTGGGTGCTCGGCGCGTTGCTGCTCGGCAACGGGCTGGGCGGTTTCGTCGGGACGATCTTGGCGCCGCGCCTGCGCCGACGCGTCAACGAGCGGGCGATGCTGACCGCCGCGCTCGTGTCGGCGGCGTCGATGGCGCTCGTCGCCGGTGTGGCGCTCACGCGATGGACGTTGCTCGCAGCGATCTCGGTACTCGGCCTCGCGGTGAGCGTCGCTCGGCGGGCACTCGATGCGACCATCCAGCGTCAAGCACCCCACGCCCGTCGCGGCCGGGTGTACGCCGGGCTCGAGACACGGCTCGAGTTGGCGTGGGTCGCGGCGGCGTGCCTGGCGACTGCGCTGCGCACGGCGACCTGGATCGGGATCATCGCGCTGGCCGTGTTCCTGGCCGTCGTCGCGATCGTCCACATCCGCCGAAACGTGGGGGTCGCCGCGCTGCGACAGTTGCCCGCGGCGGCGATGCCGTAGCGGTTGCTGTTGCGCGCCGAGACGTTGGCCGATCACAACTTCTACGACGAGGCGATCGTGGTGGCGTTGGCCGCGCTCGAGCAGAGCGGCACGGGTCGGGCCGACGAGCTGATGTCGCGCGACGAGCAGGTCGCGCTGTCGGACGAGTCGCACCACGTCGATCACACGCTGACGATGGCGATCCTGCGTGCGGTTCGGACCCGCCTCAACGGTGCTGCGTGATGAGCGCTGCGAGGTGTTGGCCGCGCTCGTGCCGAGTGGCACGGGTCGTGTCGACGAGTTGGTGTTGTGCGCTGGGCAGCAGGCGCGTCGCGGCCGTCTGCTGGTCTCGCGTTGACGATGGCAATCCTGTGCGCGGTTCGGATTCGTTCCACCGGTGCTGCGTTGCGAGCGCTGCGAGGTGTTGGCCGTGCTCGTGCCGAGTGGCACGGGTCGTGTCGACGAGTTGGTGTTGTGCGCTGGGCGGGTGGGTCGCGGCCGTCTGTTGATCTCGCGTTGACGATGGTGTTCCTGTGCGCGGTTCGGACCCGCCTCAACGGTGCTGTGTGATGAGCGCTGCGAGGTGTTTGCCGTGCTCGTGCAGAGCGGCACGGGTCGGGCCGACGAGTTGGTGTTGCACGCTGTGCGGGCGGGTCGCGGGCCCCATGTCGATCTCGCGTTGACGATGGCGTTCCTGTGCGCGGTTCGGACCCGCCTCAACGGTGCTGCCTGATGAGCGCTGCGACGTGTTGGCCGCGCTCGTGCAGAGCGGCACGGGTCGTGTCGACGAGTTGGTGTTGTGCGCTGTGCGGGCGGGTCGCGGGCCCCATGTCGATCGCGAGTCGACGATGGTGTTCCTGTGCGCGGTTCGGATTCGTTCCACCGGTGCTGCGTTGCGGGCGCTGCGACGTGTTGGCCGTGCTCGTGTGGTGTGGTTCGAGTTGGTGTTGTGCGCTGGGCAGCAGGCGAGTCGTCGCGGTCTGTCGATTGCGCGTTGATGGTGGTGTTCCTGTGCGCGGTTCGGATTCGTTCCACCGGTGCTGGGTGACGAGCGCGGCGGCGGTCCGGGCGGGGTCAGAACGAGCCTTCCTCGCCGCGGTCGATGCGTTGCAGCACGATCAGGTCTTCGTGCAACTCCATCCAGATGTCGTGGAACGACTCGCACATCACACCCGTGAACCGCTTCATCTCGCCCTGTTTGACGCATTCGGCCGCGGTGGCGAGCCGTCGGTTGTAACGGCCGAGGCGAGGCACGGCATCGGCGAGCGCGGCGACGACGGGTGCTGCGTCGGCCGCGAGCCGGTCGAGGTCGGCGATGCGCTGCGCGTCGTAGGCGGCGTCGGTGTGGTCGTTGGGCTCGCCGTCGCGCATCTGCCAGTCGCTGCAGAGCTGCTTGAAGGCGTCATTGAGTTCGAGGAACCGCTCGTACGGCGCGGCGAGTTCGTCGGCGACGGCGGCGGGCGCGTAGCTGTCGAGCATCGCCGCCTGGTGGGCCTTGCCAGCCGGAAGCAGCCCGTACATGTCGCGCGCCTCGACGTGGCGCACGAGGTCGCGCCCGGCCAGATCGGCGAGGATCTCGTCGGGGTGCCGGCCGAGGCTCTCGGCGAAACCGTCGGGGGTGACGAACCCGCGGATGCGCAACACGTGCAGCACCAGCGCCTCGTCGATGTCGATGTCGGTGTCGGTGTCGGTGTCGAGCGTCGCGCCGCCGACCCCGGTTGCGTCGCGGCCAGTACCGGCCACCAGGTCGGAGGGGGTGGTCGGGAAGTCGAACTCGA
>JBCEWB010643711.1:7593-17665 GCA_039654565.1 Peronia peronii
TTTCAAATAGAACTTTTGAAATATATTTTTTTCAATCTCACTGCATCGCTTCATGCTTTAAAAATAAAAAATAAAAAATAAAAATGTGTTCGCTATTCGTTGTCAGACAGATTACAAATCTAAATCTCGTTTCATGGACAAGTTAAGTTTCAAGGAAAGGTCATGTTGTCAGAGTAAGTTAGTAGAAGACCAGAGTAGAGAGTGCTCTTGACCACTCAGGCTCGCAACGATACTGCCGGATCATGAGCTCCAATCCCCGATTGTTCAACCCATTGATGGCACTCCAGCCACTTTCAGTCTAGAAATTATTTTTAAATTATGTTCACTTGACATATTACAAGAACTGTCGTGAAAACAGACTGGAACAGTGCCGCGCAAATGACAAAGTAGTAGTGGAGGGTGGTACTTTTTCCTCCTGAGTACTAGTTCGCCCATCTAAGATACATCGGTCTTTTTTAAGGTCTAAAAATTAGTTTAACCAGTGAAATATCAAAATATGTCTTAGTTTCAATTGAAATAAACAACTACTGATATTTCACTGGTTAAACTAATTTTTAGACCTTAAAAAAAAGACCGATGTATTTTAGGTGGGCGAAATAATACACAGGGCGAAAAAGTACCAACCTCCCCTAATTACTCTAGGTCTAGTTGTAGTAGAATGGTGGTAATATACGAAAGGGCACCATCAGCACATTGCAAGAGAACGTAAAGAGAAAGCAAAAGCTATGGTAGCAATAACATCGCTAATTATATTGCAATAGTAACAACTGGAGAAACGTTATAGCGATCATTGCTTTCTTCAAAAGAGTAGAGTCAGAGGGAAAAGTATTTTCCATGTTTTCAAATATTTTATACAATTTCCATGTTACGTGGATAAAGTGGTATCACAGTAAAGGCGAAAAACTTCATTAAAGATTAAAAGATATGATAGAGAGCGTGAGAGAGACAGGGAGACTAAGAAACAGATAAACAGTAATGAGACAATGACACTAAGAATCAGTGATGATATTCTGGTGTTACTCTGGTATTTCTACCCTTCGGCTAAGCCTTACATATTATGATTTTCTTCCCAACATGTGTTTACCTGCTCCTGATTCTGTCGGCCACAATCAAAAAGAGAGGATGGAGAGAGAGAATGAAATACTGGGAATGGTAAAGAATGTTTGTCAGAAACTAAGAAAGAAAAGGCCCTGCAGGTTGTATGTGTCAATGCCCTGTTACCTCGTGCTGCAGGATTACTCACACCTTAGTCATGGTAAAAAATGAACTTGTGTCCCTTGGTGACAGGGAGACAACTCAACAACACCAGGAACACGACAGGCCGACCTGTTAGTGAGGAGACAGATGTGGTAAGAATGAGGCAGGCCATAGAAACGTTGTCTTGGCGAACACGTGAGTGTGACACGGATATATTGGAAATGGAGAGAGAGAAATAGAGTAGACAAAACGAAACAGGAGGCGGAAAAAAAAAAAAAGAGTACCAAAGGAAGAGAGTAAACGATAAAGCTTAAAGAGAGGGAGAGGCGGACGGATGGACGAACAGACAGACAGATAGACAGACAGCGAGGCAGAAAGAGACAGACAGATAGACAGACAGACAGACAGAGCAGACAGAGAGCCGGAAAGAGAAAGACAGAGAGAAAGAGAGAGATGAGAAAGACAGAGCGTGGCCAAATGGAAAGACGAAGAAACAAACGGGGGAAACAGGAAGATGTCTAATAGATGCCAAGTGTGCCACTAAATTAATGAGAAGTATCAAGAATGAGCAGGTTTACTGATGTTACCAACTGGTACTGACCAATCGTGTATCAGATTAAGCGTTTTAAGCGGAGACAGGCCAAACTGTCAGGCCAGACAGTGGCATAAATTTTAATTACAACTCTCGTTAGCCAACACTCTTAATTAAAGATCGGATGAACTGTAAAGCAATAACAAATGTATATGTCTGTTGAACTGTAGATTATTTGAAAAGATAAAGCAAATAACGCACGCATGTAAACACACCCTCACAATACAAAAACACAAATACTCACTCATCTTTCTGGCGTTCTTGTTCCAAACAATTGATATGAATAGACTGAGTGAAGCAAAACAATATCTGAACCGCTTTCTGTATCTATATGTATGTATCATTTTTACACTACGCCAATATCTAACTCTATCAATCGATCTATGTGTCTCATTCTATTGGGACTAAATCATACCTTCGGAAGGCGATTGTTACTCTTATTTCCATTTTTTTAATCGAGTAGCGTTCCCTACCTCTCCCATCACCCCATTTTTCAGCAGCTTGATTTCAAAACTATCTTTGTCTTCTGAGTGATAGCTTTTCTTGGCTCTTTCTGTCTTTCTTTCATTTCGCCCCCTTCCCCTTCCTCTCCCCCTTCTCCCTCTCTCTCTTCTCTCTCTTCAACTTTGCCAGCCTTCTCTTTTTCAACTCACTCTCTCTCTCTCTCTCTCTCACTCGTTAACTCACTTTTTTTTCTCTCATACACATACAGACATACACAGCACATAGGTTATTAAATATATGCCCATTCTTTTGCAGCTCTCTCTCTCTCTCTCTCTCTCTCTCTCTCTCTCTCTCTCTCTGCGCAGTGAAATAAATGTCCATTCACCTTTTACACCACTGCATTCTAAAACGTTAATGTCATTAGAGCATTAAAACTGGAGGAGAAGGCGTTGGAGTCAAAGGGCCCCTGGTCTTGCCTCGTGTCAACAAATTTGCATTGGCAATAAGCGGGGAGCGGGGCACTCCCAGAGTGCATTGCGTCAATACGACACGACTCCAGGTCCGGAGTTTTAACGGTTCTAGGCCTTGGCCACCTTTTGGCATAAAAATAGCATTAAATTCCTTGCCAGGGTCTTCCCTCCCCGGGTCTTTCCCCCCTTGCCTCCTCGCTTCCCCCTCCCCTCCTCTCCCCATTTCCCTTTCACTCTTTCTGCAGCATGCCCTTTTCCACTCTGTACTTCCTCCGATCTAGAGTTGACAGGAACTCCGAGAAAATTAGAACTACGTTAATGTTCGAAGGTCTTCTAGTTATCATCAGAAATTGCTAAGTCACTTCGGTCTCTATAATGTTATTTCTTCATGTTATAAGAAATGGCGTTTTTCGCCCATTGGCAGTACAAAAGGGGAACATTGTTACTACACTGTTAGGTTATTCCAAATGGATTTTAAAAAACACTAAGTATGGAAGTCTTAGAAAAATATCGACCTCTGATACTCCTCGGTTTAAGAAATTAAAGACGTTCTACCTCTTCTTTTCCAGTATTTTCTTCGTAGCAATACCGCTCGTGCATTCAGCCAAAATATTCAGACACACTAAAAAACTAGTGTGACAGGTAAAACCATTGGCCATAGCAAGATCTTTATCAAAATGAAAGTAAGTCATACTGATTCTGATATTGCTGAGATAGATTAAGTCAGATGATGTTAGGCGACTGCGCATCTCATAAACCATTACTGATTCCTTGCTCAATAGTAGTCAATAGCTTTAGACTCTAATACTGGAATTTGGAATTTAAATCGAAAAATGACTTTAAGACTCTAAGATCCAATTCTATCACAGACGGACGAGTCATCAATTTCCAGAACCATGTTTCTACATGCCCCATGTCACTTTTGCTTTACAATACTTTTTCTTTGGTCTGCTCAAAGTTCTTGAAAAATTAAGACATCTGTTTGGTGAGAGTTCGAAGTAGGTGTTCGAATTAAAGCAGTCTGGAGATCGAGGGGTCTGGAATCTTGAATCCAATTCAATTACAGATGGAAACCATTCCAGTTTTCCATATGTTGTGGGCGCTGATCCTCAAGCCCGGTTCTTGTCTTCTTCTTCTGCACCTTCTCCGCAAAGACAGAAAGAAAGAAAGACAGAGAAAGAAAGAAAGAAAAAAAGAAAGAAGAAAGAACGAAAGAACGAAAGAAAGAAAGAAGGAAAGAAAGACAGAGAGAAAGAAAGAGAAAGAAAGAAAGAAAGAAGGAAAGAAAGAAAGAAAGAAAGAAAGAAAGAAGCTTGTGACATGCGCCTTGTTCCTTGTGCCGCCTCATCCTTCCTCTGCTAGACCCGTCCTGCCTTCCTGTCCTTTCCTAATAAAACCAGCTCCACAGTGGGGATGTCGACTTTAGTGGTGACCTAAGGGCCAACAAAGTTGGTGGATAATCACCTACAGCAGCCAGTCCTCCACATAAAACAGCTCGGCCTGGGGATCAGCGACTAAATCGTTTTCACTCCGCGTCATTTACTGCCCCTGCCAGCCTGCGCCAGTTTCCGGGAGCGGCGGTTAACGGCCACGCCAACGGTCGACGGTCCCGTCCGCTCTCTTGTCTTTCCAGGCCTTCTGAATCTGATTCAGGACATGTGGGGGTCCAGCAAGAAATGCCTGTTGGAGTTCAGAACAGTTGGAGATCAGAACAGACAACGCAGCTTTAACCCTTCTACCATCAGCTCCACTGATGGTTTAATCCATGTTCTGAGCTAAAATCACGACCTCTGTTCGCTGCGGTAGAACAAACAATAATGTTACTTCTTAGATTCTGTGTTCTCGATGAAAAAAAATGCGGTTGGCAGGTTTGATGCTTAAACTGATTACTCACAAGTTTGGGGAGTGAAAGACCTTTCAGTCACCCTACGGGTTAAATCGATTTCTCAAACTTTGAGAATTACAGAGTCCCTTCAGTCGATCTATCAGATCACACTGCTTTCTCAAACGTTTATCAGCTCGAGTCCTTCTTGTCCAAGCATAAAGACAATTGAGTATGAACTGCGACAAGGGCGACCATCTGGCTGGTTGGTTGTTATTGCATGACTGGGCTGAGTGAAATCAAGAGTGGTGGCCTATCGGGACAACAGAAATGAGAAGGAGAAAAGAAAGGGGGAGTGGGAGACAGCACTAAAATTACTGACGGAGAAGATGGCAAAGCCTGTCAAACATCAAGACTTGATGCTCAGGTTGACAATTCTAATGTTATAAAAAATGTACATGGAAATTGATCCCAGTCGAATGACTTTGCCTGAAGGTTTTAACCACAATCTGACGGAATAGAAAAATCGAAACATATGCGCTGAAAATATGCATTATTCAAATCACAGAATTTGCCTGAACATTATAATAAGAGTGGAGCTAACAAATAAAATTTCAACGAGTATGGAAACTTTAAACAGCATAGTGAAGCTCACAAGGCAAGGAGAGGACAAGCCAACACTGGCCCGCCTTCAATTTGCTCACAAAATACGCTGTCCTGAACACTATCAAACTGTTCGAGCCTGCAGCTAATGGAAACAACCTGACACTAACTGCATTTGAAGCTTAAATCCCAACTCCTTCAGGGAAGTTTATAATCAGAATGAATATTATATTAGAAGCGTGTTTTGCGGACACATTAAAAGATTAAACTGACATCATCTGTCCGATGACAATGTCCAACACTTGCCTCAGCCTGGAACACTCTGAATCTTTGAAGATCCTCTTCTCTGGGATAAAATGAAGGCGAAGAAGCGCATTTCTATTTTGTTCGAGAGACATGTAATAAATTCAAACCTTGCAAAACAGAGAAACATAAAGCTTTTTTGTCCTGGGTTTACAAAGATGTCAAAGAGCCATAAATAATACGAGATTATACACTCTCTATACAACGCGATGCTCTTCTTATGCTTAATTTGCGACAGCTGCGTGTATTTCCTAGTTCTGTGCTGACGTCACGGGCTAAGTCCTGGACCGAGAGTTTCTTTTAACCCCTTAAAAATAACTGAGGAATCCTTTCCTTTTTTTTTTGTTTTTTGTTTTGTTTTTTGTTTTGTTGTTGTTGTTGTTGTTTTTCTCTCTTTTTAAAGAGTACAATAAGTGAGGACAGAATGTAACAGCTAATTTACCGCTAGATGCCTGACTCGCAATTCTACGCCATGCAGCCGCGGCCGTATCCCGAAATGCTGAAGGCGAGAAGACATATTGGGCCGAAGCTGTCGCATCGCTTGTTCGACTTATGCGTAAAATGCGAGGCCGGGCTAAGCTATGCGGGTATCAAGGAACAGGAACAAGCGGACTCGGTCCAGCGTGATGAAGCTCGTATGTGAGATAGTCTCTCAAAGAGATCGTCCATATTTAGTCCTATCGTCAACACTGAGCAGTAGTCGTTACCTTAAACTGTCATTTACGCGTCAACAACAAAAACAGGTAACAAAATTTGGGGTCGGCATTTTCTGGCTCCGTGTCCCAAATTTTGGTTTTAACACGGGCTCAAGCTGACTACAGAACAGTTCTTTGCCTCAAAAAACAACGAAAGGGCGATAAAAGTTTCCTAAAGAATTAGGCGGAGTGTGCCGGACAAACTCAAGAAGAAACTCAGACAAAGGACGTCTAGTTCGAGGTTTTTCCGGGAATGTAACATGATAACAAAGCTTGAAAAAAATAGGGGGGGGGGGGGGAGGGAGAGGACAGAAGAGGTGGAGAGATGGACAGAAGACGGAGAGAGTGACGATAGTGGAAAGACCAGGCGTTGAAAGGTGAGGACAGCGACAGAATTTCGCACATAGCCTGAGATTCTTGTCCTTCAAACGAAGGTTTACCTGGGAGGTATCGGGCATGTCAAACAGGTAGAGCAAAAAATTAATTCCAGTGCGCGTCTGTGTTTGTATACAAATGTAAATTGAGGTGTCTTCCAATCTGAGCAAAGCTGCCTCTGTATTCAGTCAGGTCTGAAGGGCAGAGGGGCGTCACCAATGAGATGTCTCGAGGATTTATGGATGTCTGAGGGCGTGGCTGAAAATACTCAGTTATTGAGAAAGTTTAACCCTTTAAATGCCAAAGGACCAATGTGTCAAAACGTCATCTTGTTCATCATACACTTTAAAGAATATTCTTTTCCAAACGGCTGACAATGTAAAATCATTGTCCACATAACACACACCATCCTCATGTATAAACTGTAGTTCTGATAAACAGGAATATCAATTGTTGACTCTTTCCACTGTCACTTTATGAGTATAGGAGTTATAAAGCGATATGCGTACGCTCCAATTCTGAGATTTGGACTTCTTTCTTTTTTTCTTGTCTTTCAATTCGACATCTTTTGAACCAAACAGAAAATTTAGAGTTTCACTTCTTTTACGGCAAACAGCAAAATCCTCACCACAACGTACACCGCAAACATGGTGTTAACTTGTTATCCATATTGTTTGATGTTGTAAACCGTGCCATAATATTATATCTGTCCTAAACCAAGGTGCAGGGTCATTTTGAATATTTGTGTTGTCTTACTTCTATATTACACAATTCACTAAAGCACCATAGACAATGTTTCAAAAGTATTGATCCAGTTTTCTTTCAGAAGTTCTTATCGCCACACAAAGTAAATCGGAAGACGAAGATTATTCCGATGGCTTGTAACAGTACTCGATTTTCTGGCTTAGGGGTGGTTGAAAGTCGGTAGTCTGCGGAAAGTGATCGTGAGTAATCGGTGTGCAAAAGGAAAATCGTTGTGTAAAGGGAAAATCGTAATCAAACGGGAGGTAAATCATCTCGATATCTAATAACAACTAGTAGATGATATTTAAAATGTTATAAATTCTGGTATTAAATATATATATACAACTCCGAGATGTCAAGTTGAGCACTCATTGTAATAAAATGTTTAAATAGATATTTGCTTCCACTCCCAGACTTCAGGGACGCTCTGTTTACGTATAGACATTTCTCTGTAATGAAATGTGAAAGGGAAAACATATCCCATAGCGCCAAATTCCTTGCAATTCCCCTTGCATTCCCAGCAATGGGGTCTTCGCAAGCTTCTGTGGCATATCTGACGTCTGCATCTGAGAGAGAGTAAGAGACAGACATGTCTGCTGTGTGAATAGTGTGAGTACGGGGGCGAACTAGCTTGGACAGAACGCATTGTCTATGAAAACGTGATTTCGAGAAAACTGCTTTTTACGAGTAGTTTGGTGATCTTTCTTTTCATATATAGTAATTAAAATGATAATGTAGTTTTTCGTTGCTGAGAAAACATCTTTTTGCATTCCTGAAAACGTGATTTCGAGAAAATGGTGATTTAGTCTGCCGATCTTTCTTTTCATACAGAGTGATTCAAGTGTAGCTTTTATAGTTTGAAGTGAAATAACAAGTTGCTGTCTATTTTCTCTATTTTTTTTTTAAACTGTGAACGGTTATATTTGAATAGGCAGGGAAATAACCAAACTGTGATGTAAGAGCTGATTTGTGACAGTACGTTACAGAGAGGGGGAAATGCTAGGGAAAAAGGATGGGGGGGGGGCATGAAGTGAGAAGTTACTGAGGAGAGAGAAATGAACGCCAGCAAAAACATGCCAACTCCTGGCACTGTTAGTGAATTTGGCGTGAGTCACACGGTGCGCGTGAGTACGAATGGTAAACACTGACGCCACCGTCGACTACTCACGGCACGTCTTGAGATCTTCTACGAGATCTCTTGCTATTTCCCTGCATGGGGAAAGAACCGATCACATGCATACAGCGGTATGTCGATTCCACTCAGAAGGTCTATCGGGCAGATAGATAAGAGTAAAACAGCTTCATTTTGAGTAGCATTATATAACTCCTATTGGCGTCATTCTGGCATTTATAATGTGCTTCCCTACCTGCTACTCTTATCTTCCTGGACACAGAAAGAGCAGACGCACAAATTAATATACACGGATCTACTAGATTGGAACAAAATGTGAAGTGGCCTCCTTACTTTTCTCTGTAAAGAAGGCGTATGGATATGTCGTGAGAGTAAGGATAATTATGAGCAACACAGCAATCCAAAAACGTGGAGAGAAAAAAAGTATTGCTCACATTGTGAGACAAGGCAGCTGATGACGATGATATCCTAGTTTCGGGATGTCATTTAATCGTCCATTTGTCTACAGATGAAATAAAAAACCTTGCATTACTCACCCAGATCTTTGCCAGAACTCCCCTGTTTCGAAGTTTGTTTTGAGAATTCCACTGAGTTGGCGACGGAAATTCAAGCTCACTGCAGGTGCGGGACCGCTATATGCAGTTAAAACCCAAATGAGCTCACAAGGAATGGAACTGTTTTGTCTGAAAGAGGTCATTGTTTGTGAGAGAATAGCGAAGGTTGTGGCCGTTTCACCGCCACACAGTCCGAAATTAGTTGTACGTCCCACTGTCTTCTAGAATTCGGGAAACACAACAAGTGCTAGACGGAATTTTTCGATGTATGAGACTATGCTCAACTTCATAACTGGTACTAGAGATCGTTGCTAAAATCTCATTTAACAATGAAAGTTGCATAATATATACTTCTATATTTAGGGCTAGATATATCCAGTCAGATTCCGACAGAAGCATGAGAAAACTGAGAAAGAAATAAGAAGGCAACATATGGACAGGGAAATTTGGGACAAAAAAAAAATAAATATTTCCATATGAACGATGGACATGGTAAAAACTTCAGTTTATAGACCGGAATTTCCAGTTTGTGGCTGCACGTGTGAGCCCATGCTTTTTCGCTTTGTTTTGTTTTGTTTTTTTCCTGTTCATCATTGGCTTGTTGGTGAGCTAGCTTCCTGTATCTCAGTTGTTACGGCTTTGGGCAATAACTATGAAACTTCTCCCTGTCTGTGTGACAGGACATCCTGTTTCCATAAACATTTTGATGTTTAAAGCCGGACTTGAGTACTACTGGTCTGCAGCGAAAGTGCTTTAGATTGCAACTCCGACATTAGTGAAATTAAAGAAAAACGTACACAGCTGGAACAAACGCTGAAGAGGCAAGGTCTTTGTTTTTTAAATAATCAGAAAAGACAGGAGCATATCTACTAAGGAGGTGCCTCCACAAAGCAGTGAGGCGTGTGCGTCTCAACAGAGTAATATAGGTTCGAATTTCATATCCGGGAGATTAAATAATAATCGCCTCCTTATTTCCATTCGCTCAGTAGTATAGAGCAGGCAAATCTGACGTTTGGTTCTCCGGAAAAGCCAAAAAAAAAAAACAAAACATCAACACCATCACTACCACCACCACCACCACCACCACCACCACAACAACAACAACAACAACAACAACAACAACAACAACAACAACAACAAC
>JBCEWB010643931.1:0-17664 GCA_039654565.1 Peronia peronii
TCAATAATTCCATCATTTAGCGGCCATTTTCGTTATCAGACCAACTCCAAGAAGTTGTTCAACTAAAGTCAGAACTCGCTGACATCACTGCACAGTCACACGTGAACAATTGAACACACACACACACACACACTCACACACACACACACACACACACACACTCGGTTTATCCTAACACTCAATTTAAAAAAAAAAAAAATGTCGAGCAACAGTGACCAGTCAAGATTTGTTTTCATTTGTTGTTTCCCTTTGACCACAACAGGTACAACACGTTTCTACGGCTTCCTGGTACCATTTTTCCCGCTGGATATGAAATTTCCGTCGGTATACGGATGAGGCAATGTTTAATGGTAACCCTGACAGAAAACGCCGGTCTCCGTCCGCCCACGTCCGGCGTCAGTGTGGACACAAGGCTGTATAACTTAGCATCTGGAGAAAGTGGGAGGAGGGAAACCGAAAAGAGTGTATTTGCCTTAAAGGAGAAAAAACAGAGGGGCAGCGAGAGAGAGAACGAGGGGGGTGGGGGGGTTGTAATTGAGGGAGGGCTGAGGGATCGCCTAATGGTTGCAGCCGGCCAGACACGCTCAGCCTTTTTTTTTTGTTTTTGTTTTTGCTCAGTTGGGTGATTGGCTGGGGACTCAGATTAAAAGAATACAACAAAAAACAGACAACACAATACATATATATATCAAGTGTGTGTGTGTGTATATATATATATATACCCACAGATATAATATTTATAATATTGATATAAAGATAATATATATAATAAGTGTTCATTTCCTCTCGAATAACAAGAGAAAACAAATCATTTCCAGCACTGGTCCCTTCTGTTCCTTCTTTTATCAGGCAATATTTTTAGCCGTCTTTCTAAATAGTTGTCATTGCTCATCAAGCATTTACTCGTTCATGATGAAACAATTTCTGTTGGCAGAATGGACTTTTGTACCAGTAATAATAATAATAGTTTTTTTTTTTTTTTTTTCTTGTTGTTTATGTTACTACTATCATATGGATGATGTTTCTTCAGCAGAGAAGATGGCACTCCCAGGAGGAATGAGCATGATCTACTTGGTAGGCCTGATACTTCTGGCCTTGGGTCTTCTTTTACACATCATTGGACTGGCCACTCCTGAATGGTCAGTGGCTAAAATCTCCGATGAAATCTATATAGGTTTGTTTCGTGGCTGCCTTCTGTCAGGATTTGGAATAGTCTGTGGCGAGTACAACACCAAATCATGTAAGTAGATACACCGTAGATCTGACAGTATCATGGCTTTGTCATGGCTGTTTCTTTTGGTTTTCAGTTGTAGATTAAGATATTTTTGTCAGAGAAGCCTGTAGTAATTCAATCGCATCTAGATCCAATTTGTTGTGTTGCCTACTGAAATTTTGACTTTCTTTGCGTCTTACTGTTATTGAATATTTGATTATGATTAAAGAAAGGTGGGTGATGGCAACGGGGGTTTTGACCCTGGTGTGGCCGGGGTTCTAGGAAATGTCAGGAAGTTGAAGGCCAAAGCATCCAATGAAAGAATCCACTCTTCCTCTGAAGAACTGTCACTTGTCTCGCTCCACCTGAGGGGTTTTCCAACCACAGTTTGCCATGCTGATGAAATAAATTTGCTGTGTTATGTGTCACTATGGCTTCTTTTTTTTTATTTTCTGAATTATGAACCAGAATAATTTGATGTTGAAAATATGTGCCAAGATTTTGCATTGTTTCATTATTCACTAGCAGTTTAGGTTTTTAAAAATTATAAGGGTGGAATAGTTTGGTAGGCCCTACTGTGTGAGACACAAGTGATAATACTTTCATACTTCCAAACTATTCAGCATGTTCCAGTCATTATTAATATTATGGGATTTTTAAAAAAAAATTGTTTCTGATTGTTCATGAAGATTTCTGGATTTATCTGATGGCTGTGGCCATTCTAGGGATAACATTATTAGAGTTACTTAACCCTAGAAGTGTCAAGGGACTGATCTGATTACAGATTCTCTCAGCATAAGTTGCATCAAATTTCCTGTCAATTGTCATATGCTGTTGAAACAAGGTATTCAAAGTACAATGGTCTAATTTATGGAATAAACTATTAATAATATAGAAATTTGCAACTCCATCCAATATGCTCTACTAATACATGTATTTGTATATTTAGTTCATTGCCTGTAAGATTTCCAGATAATCACCTGCAGGAGTTGAAAGGAGCATAAAACTTTAACCCAATCTTGACACTCAAGAATTGAAAGCTCAGGGTATATGTAGCTTTTGTAATGCATTCACACTCATTGTTTGTGTGCTACAAAACAAAAACAATAATTGTGCATGAGTCTAAGTATATATTCAGTTCTGTCATCTCTTTTGTGGCCTTAATGGTTTGGAACATCACTGAGTAGGGAAAATAAGTATTCCGTAGTTTTCACTTCAACCTTATGCTAGAGTTGTTTCTCTTCTGCATCATCAGCCAAAGTGGAAGCATGTGAAGCATTTGCCCTGATCGGCATGTTGCTGGCAATAGCAGGTTTGGTGCTGGCTCTACTGAATGTCATCTTTGGCGCCATGGGGAAGGGACAGAACAAGATGTTTCCCTTGTTGGGCGGTGCCTGCTGTTTTGCTGCATGTGAGTTCTTCGTATTTCCTAAGTTTATTGCTATAATAATATTTACATTAAGCGTTTCAGTGACCTATTGCTTTTATTGTTGTGATATTGATTACACTGTTCGATAGTTTTACTCTTTGCCTACTGAGTTTTTTTCTGTACCTTGATTGAATTAGTTTCTGGTCCACAAAAAACAAATCCATAGTGGCGGCAGAAAAATTTCAACAGCTTCAAAGATATTTGAAGTTGAGTCTTGATTTTGTATCAGTTGAAAGAGAAATGAAATGGTAATCATAGAATGAACAAAGGAAATACATATACTAGAACTGGCTGAACCTCCTACAGCTAGAATGAGAACTGGAAACACAACTGGATTTAAATCTAGATCTACAAACTAATGAACAACTGACCTGGAAAATTCATCATGTTCACTGTCACACCATGTATCTCCTCATTATGATTAACCAGATCTTTGCTTGTTCATTTATCAATCGTTTTGGCGGCCTTGAAGACTGTAATCCGATGGGTCGGCAGTGGGTAAAGACATGTTTGTTTCATTTACCTTGGAAACCATATGTACATTTACTAACTCACACCAAAAACATTCGCACGCATTAATTTTTTAACTGAAGCTTCATAATTCCATTTCATTGGAAGCCTAGTTTTGTAGTAAGTTAGAAATGTTATACAAAATGTCAGATCTAAGGTTAAAGAAACAAAACATAGAGGCCACATTACACAAAACCAATGAATTGGTGCTCATTCTACCCACGGTGGTTATGGAAGCTGATATAATAGTATCAGCACAAAGGAGGCACAGAGTTAATCACTGTCCTGTCAGTTGTGTGTTTGTTATGATTTGTCATTGTGGGAAAAGATAGCAGTGTTATGCCACAGTTTGGTGTTCATTTTATAGTTTGTTATTGTTGTTATCTTTGTGGTTGCATTTTGTTTCACCTGGTCTTAGTCTATTGGGCTATATATAGGTTGAAAATTTCTCCGTAAACTTCAGTCAAGAACCTGACGAGGGCGTCGAACACCGAAAACTTGTTCATATTTCTGTTGCATTTTCGCGTGATGGTAATAAAATCCAGCAGTCTAGTGCTTCGATAAGAAAATCCTCACTTCTTCATTTCTTGTGTGTCTTTGAAAATGCTGCTCAAAATGAATCTAAATTCTCTGATTTTTTAAATATACTCCAAAGTCTGTCATCTTTAACACTTATTGAAACAAAAGACTGCTACTGCAAGTGAGGTAAGCAAGTGCTGGAAGTTCCAAAGATCTCTGACACAAAACACATTGTTGTTGCTGTTATTGTCCAGACATGAATGTTTTTGTTGGTTGTTGTTTCCTTTCAGTTGGTTCCATTCTCCTGACTTGCATCATCTGGGGTGCTGGCGTGCATGACTCAGATGGCTTTGACATTGGCTACTCCTTCGCCCTGTCAATTGTGGGTGGCATTCTCCTGGCCGTGGCTGGAGCATTAGTGATTGTGGGCGGCAAGCAGGTGTCCTAAAGCATACTTGGAATACTAAACAGCATCGTCATCTTTTGGACAGAACAGACATGTTTGAAAAAGAACTTTGAGTTACAATGTTTACATAATTGTTTCCTTTCTGAGAAACTATCCATGGCCCCATATGTAGGACAATGTGTAAATATTTTATTAAATTTGGGATTTATGACATTAAATGATTATCTTTGCCATTGTTTTTCTTCATGACACAATTGAACCAACAAAGCATAGCTATTTCATAGCACCAACAAATGTTAGTATCAGAAGATCTTTTCAGAACTATGAGGATTAATCAGAGCAATTGCTTTTGTCCATGCAGTCTCTGAGGAGTCCATAGTTCACACTAATGATCAAATGATGTAACTGTGGAGTGTTCATTTCATTGACAAAGGCATGTGTTACTGCTGCTCAATGGATTCAGATTTCTTTTCTTGCCATTTCAAAATTATCCATTGACCTCAGACATCTTTCTGCTAGGCAGCTTTAATAGACAAAAATCAACGGATTTGTCACTGTAAGCAAAATTCGGGGAAAAAAAAAAAAAGTGTCATTACGCAAAGGTCTGCATATTCGTTTTCATTATTGTGAATTTATTTATGGAAATATTTTATTAGGCAGAATGATTCATATAGTTACAACATTTTTATTGCCTATCAAGCTGTTTTATTAATCAGTCAGTAAATTTCTACCATAGCTTGTCAGATGTCTTTTATTTTTTTTCATGCAACAAGGAACAGCAATTCAAGATTGAAACCAGATTAATTCTAGATATGAACCAAGGAATTTGTAGTTCGAAATGTTCTTTGAAGAAGATTAGATCTTTTTACACTCAGTTGTATAAAGACTAAGGCTTAATAAAAATAAAAGAATGTGTAAAGACTATCTGTCATGTCCTGAAAATTATTTTGAGGTACCTAATACCTTTTCATTCTTTTTGTTTTCTTTCATAATATAATTTTTGGTTCTTCTCTATAGGCCTAAGACTTTAATTTAGAAGACTGCCTTTGTTTATGTGTGATTCTTGTAGAAACAACTTGAAGCAGGTATATTTCACTTCTTGTTTCTGACTTGATATTTTAATACAGCTGATGTTATTTTTGAGGAACAGATACTGGAAGATAAGCATTTTAGTTTGCAAGTTTATACAATATTACAGAAGTAACTGTTAATTTAAATCCTAGTTGTTTCTTTTTTTGAAATCGGTTGATACTTGATACAAAATTCTTTTATATTTTATGCTTTTGAAGACATTGTCTATCTGTTAGTATTTCAGAATACTTAATTTTCTTTTATTTTCGTTATGAGGATAGTACACAGGCAGCCCCATATATGTCAACTCCATCTGTAAGCCAATTCTTTGTGAATCACCATACGCTTGAATTGTTATATCATGATGAGAGTGTTATTTATCTCATTGCTGTTTGAAACAGAAGAGAAAACTGTAAACTGGAGATCATCTCACGCAATATCACCACAAATTTACATCACAATGCTCAGAGTTTTATATCTGAATTATTAGTGAACAACCACAAATCATCGAAAGCAGGTCGTGAGACAGATAAGATTGTCCTGTACCAGTGAGGCACATCATAGATAATTGAAGTATTTCATAGCCATGACATGCCAGAGTCCTGTATACAGTCAAGCTTTATAGAAGAAGTGCTTCATCTCAGCATAATTAGTCAAATTGATGGTAGCATTATATTTTGCCAATGACTCGGTGAATTCCCCGACAAGATTGCCTGAGATTATTCATTTGTGACCTTAGTTAGTTTGTTATTATTTTTCATCTCTCCTTGTGAAGCATACGGCTTCAACAGTAGTTCTTTCATTTTCCTCAACCTCTGGTATTCCTCTGTGCAGCCTTCAGTGTTCAGTTGATGGTCTGGAGGTCATATGAAGTCCAAAAATGTTATTTAAACTATATAACTGAACAAAAATAAAAACTATCAGTCAGTGCCACTCTTTTTTAAAAAAAATTTTGTACAATCTTAGTGATGGAACGAATATCTTTTCTGAAGAACACTTAAATGTCTGTTCTAACAAACTCTTGAGGTATTTGATTCTTTGAAACTGTTGTAACAAATGGTGTTTTAAAGAAACTTGTGAGCATCTGTTTTATAAACATGTTTATAGATAGGTGAAATTTGTGCTACTTGATCTAAATATTTGCCCAGTTTTGTTGATGGACCCTTTAACTACATTGGTAAATGCCAGATATTACAGATCATTGCTTCATAATTTATAGCACCCACTATACAACCTGTATATTGACAGAAAACAGAGTTGGTTTTTTTTTTATTGTTCTTTAAACCACTGTACTAAACATTTATTATCATTGTTGATGTCTTCTCTTCCTGCTGGATCATTTCTCATGAAATACCCTAATTACTGTGCAGCTTAGTTTAGCTGTTTTATAATCTTTTTTTTTTTTTATTTGACTGACATGAATAATTTAAGAATATTATTATGTGTCTGTGTTTGTATTTTGGAGCATAATATAGAGCAAGAACTCACATTATACCTTTCTATTTTTTCTAAATGTGGCTTTTCTGTTTTTTTTTTTTTATACAATGTTATGTGCATGAGGTATCTAATCAAAATCTGACCTATCACAGCATCACATTGTAAAATTTTTTTTTTCTATATCACAGTTTGTTCAGTCTTTTTCATCCCAGAAACTCTTGATCAATAGAGCAAAACTTTGAGGTCTTTAAATTTTAACTCCATAGTGCTCCTTATTTATCAATAGGCCTAGGCCATTTCCTATTTTTCTTTTTACTTCTCTGATAAAAATGCATGTAACCTGCTGCTTTGGTCATAGAAAGCATTGATTTTGTATTTTGAGAAGAAATTGTTATTAATGCAGTAGGAAAGAATAGCTAGAATAAAAGGCACATCATTGCTTATTTAATGGAATGGATTTTTCAATAGGTCTAAGTGCATTATGTATTTTAAGAAGTCACATAAGAACCTCAATACATGAAAATGAAGGACTCTTTTATTCATTTATATATTATGATACTCCACTTGTACTAAATTCAGAAAGTTTATCATAATTTATTGTTATTTGTGCTGTTTAGATGTTGTGATTATGACATTGCAGTCATTGTAGTTTTGTGTTTTTGATTTGGTTCGTGCTGTTGATGTGTAAAATACTTAATAATAGCATCCATTCCACTAGCTCTTATTTTATAATGAACTGGAGTTGTGAACACTTGAACTGGCTAATTCAGCACACCTGGCACTCATTCCGTATCTCCCTTGAGCAAGAAGTTTGGTCATAGGCTTATAGAAATCAGGTGGTGAACGATGACACAAAGTATTGTTTCTTTTCATAGAACCACTTCACTGCCACACTACGTAGTGCAAGGTTCATACAAAAATTAGCTTCTCATGTGTAGAAAAACAATAATGGTACGTCCATGACAATCTCACTACAAACCATCCTCTTCTCTCACAGCTGATTACTGTTCTGACCACTGATCAGTTATTTGGACTAATACACTGAACTTTCTTATAGATACCAAATGATCGACAGATGAGATAGCTATAGGAGGTGACATCAGGTATGTAATCTGTTTCGTCATGTAACTTGCAATAATACAGGCGCCAGTTGGCTCATGCTCAGTGAGTGATATTTGGTGCGGATGCAGGGTAACAGTGAACAGAATGAGCAGCAGAATATCACTGCTTTATGGCACAAGACCACAAAACTGGCTTAGCAGTGAAGTGGTTAAGGAGCATAGATAAAGTATCCCATCTTTGTTTGTTAAGGTTGTTATTTGAATATGCATCGTGATAGTGAAACCTGTTGATGAATTGTTCATTAAGTATTGTAGATCATAGTGTAAAGAAAAATATCAAATGATCCTATCATGTGACAAATCACAGCATTGAACAAAACAAAGTGTTCATTATGATCATGTGAATAGAGCAAGGTCCAGGTCAAATCCATTGAGACTTGTTGTTATCAATGACTGTGATGTAAATTTGGATGATATAAGTATGTGAATTGCAGAAATTGTAAAATCCATTCAAATATAGATCTACTCCTATGCAGTCCAACTTATCAGGCATAAACCATTGTCAGTCATTCATGAGTAACTTGTTGCATTGATATTTTTTTTGTTATATATATTTTTAGAAAGAATTTGAAAATCGAAATTCATTAAATAGTTGTAGATCTGTTACTATATCTTCTGTTTTCCTAGAATCAATATGTCCTTTAGGATGATTGTTTATAATCAATTATTTCTGGACAGCAGTGATGCAGTTTAATAAACTGGTATACATTCATGAATACAAAGCTATTCATTACATTCTGAATATTGAAGGGCAGCAGTGAAGTCTGTGTTACACAATGCTCAGTCTTGTACATGTATGTTTGCTATTAGCATGGAACAGAATGGGCCAACTCAAGTTCTTGCTTTCCCTGCACAGGCCATGCCTTGTCATACCATCTGACCACATCTGATAAACGATTATATTGTCCTTGATTGTGTCAGTAACTAAAAGCACTACCATATGGATAATTATGATTACCTCTGATATGCTTAGCTAGACATACACTCTAAGGTTTCTCTCATCGTCCTGACTTATTATGCCAACACTTATCGCGATGACAAGAACCCAGCTCATTCTTCAATTTTTGGCATGAAAAGTGTTCAGCTGTTAAAGCATTTCAGGGGTCCACTTTTTGTTCTTCTGCCACAAGATTTCAGTTCCTGAGCAGTGCCTTGAATTCAGCCCTGTCCTCCTGCAACTTGCAATCATCATATATTTGATATTAACTCTATATACCGCTTGTCGAGATATCCCCATCTGAGGTGCATATAAGGCAGGTCATAGACTTTTACATTGCATATCAGTTTCGAGAAAAGATGAAAGAGGAAGGAATGATCC
Source organism: Peronia peronii (assembly GCA_039654565.1). Taxonomy (NCBI): domain Eukaryota; kingdom Metazoa; phylum Mollusca; class Gastropoda; order Systellommatophora; family Onchidiidae; genus Peronia; species Peronia peronii. Next base: position 9,025 of record JBCEWB010643931.1, read on the forward strand.
AAACAGTAAATTGTAGTGAGAAATTGATGGGATTCAGTACTAGTGTTTGAAGGAATGAAATCAAAATTAGCCACTGAAAAGGTGGTCTTCTGATGTCATAGAATCAATAAATTGAATATCACTTTGAGAACAAAAAGGAGGCTTGGGGTGGGAACGGAGGAAAGAAATTCTAATAGTAAGAAGTTGCCAGTGTCTCCGCCACAAAGTTGAGATGCAGAGCTGCCCGAGTTATTCACCTTGTTTGTCTTCCCATTGTTCCTATTGCTCTTTTTGTTGTTTACAATCCTCAGACAGCCAAATAATATTATGTGTATGCTTTCTATCACATGATATGGACTAAATGCCCATTTTTATATTTCTTGATTTTGCTTTGTCATTGTCAAATCAGATTGTTTTGTTCCCTGTCAGTGAAGTGTAATCCTGTATCTTTGTAAACTTTAGGCTGCATGTTTTGTTTGCTGCCATTTTTTTGCAGTTATTATCTACATCCCCTCAGTGCTATTATACCATAATAACATGCTTACTGTATGATTCTCATATAATCTTCCACACTATTACATTATACAAATTGTTCCATTTCGTGTTGCTTGCCACTGTCTACTGTGAATTTTATCACAGCCTCTTTTATGTAAGAATTTTCTTTTGGGTTGTGTTCCACTGGTACTTTTTTTTTTTTTTTTTTAAATTTTATTTGGACAAATCATTCAGAAACATTGAATTGGTAATTGCTAAAGACATCATAATTTTTAATTACACCACTTTGGAGTTATTATGACCAGAAGTAATCTGCATTATTTCACATGAAAGCTGCGGGTGATTATACTAACTTTTCAGATTTCAATTCATATCGTGAAGTCATGTTTTCAAGAGTATTTTGTTAGTGTCCTAGTAGGTATGTTAAATCGAAAGGATGTGCATTTCTAGAGCTCTTGGTAATCAGAATGTTTGTAGAACTCTTTATTTAATTTTGAAATTTTGTAACATTCATCGACGATGATTTAGATAGGGAATTGTGAATTAAATGTATGAGCTGCAGATTTTTACTTACAGAATATTTCACCTTTTTTGAAAGAAAATAGTATAAATGTTTTCTCGGACATTCATATAGGAAACAAAACAAAATATTACACTACTTGAAAATTGTCCACTTTGTATAAAAATCAGAAAATGATGTGGCTTTTCACATAAAGGGGCATATTTTCCCAGTGTTTTTGATGTTTGTTTGTAAAATTTTGTTTCTCTTTGATACTTTAGTCAACCATTCATTTACGAATTTGCCTGTTCACATGTGATAGGCTAATTTATTGTCCATTGGGTTTTTATTTCAGTTCCTCTATTTCAACATTTATAATGACTTTATTTGATTTTGTACGACACTGGTGCCTTCCTTACCAAAGGAAAAGTATAAAAACAGTCATCTTTATAGCTGGAAAAAGTCTTTTAATTTTACATTTCATGAGATGTTTGTTATATGCATGTCTGTGCCTAGGCTATTAGATATTTTACTGTAATGCTGACTTTCAATCAGTAACAATAAACATATTACACACCTATACCAAAAAAGTGTATTCACGTCATGTGTTATTAATATATCTTGTTTGTTGTTGTTGTTGTTGTTGTTGTTGTTTATGTATCTATATTTTATTTGTCACATTGTGTCGTTTTTGTTTTCTGTGAGGAAATGTCACTTTACTATGTACGTTTTGAGGTTTCCGCTTCACGGGCGGATAATTGTGTTTTGTTTAGTTCTTTCTATAGATTCCCTCCCTTCGTTCCTGCCACTTCCTATCCATCATGTTCGTATTTTCACTCTTTTCCTCCTATAACTCGATGTATTTTTGTCGTATTGCTTGTTTGGTCAAACCATCTGTCATCTCATTTCCTACCAACTATGAGTAGTGTTTAGCCCATGTGTCTGTTCCTTCATCTCAGAGCTTTCTTTCTTCTTATAAGATAAGATAACAAAGAAAAAGATAAGATAAGAGAGACTGTCCACAAAAGGAAATTCCACTAACAGTTGATGAGACACAAGATATGTGTAAGTTATAGTCACACTTACATACGGACAAAATATCGCGAATAGCAATAGACCAGGGCAGGCTTAAGAAAAATGTGCTTCAGTTGGATAGGCAAACCACTGATTGCAAACATTAATTTCTGCGTGACTGATTTTTACATGCGACATATGTCTCTTCTTTTGGAATATTACAATTGATTTAAGTAGGGGCATAGGGTCTTCCCAGATTATGCTAAACCTTGATATAGAAGCCTGGTATGGGCCTCGATGTGCCCATGATTTCGGTCACTTTCTTGATACATCTATTTATACATCATGTGTTTTGCTGGCGTGGACCTATATTTCTCATCCAGGCTGAAAAACAACGAGTTATAAAACGGTGTATGGACGCAATGATCAAGGTGTCGTCTATATTATAGATAAATAATTTTAATTTTCTAATAAAATATAAACGGTTATTCACCTTTGAGTGGACGAAAGGTTATAACTATTCGACTATACTAACTATTGGATCGTAAAGGTGCTGGCATCTTTGTGTGTAGTCTTTACGAATGTCTATAGTACAGTTTTTATGGCCGCAGTTGTAATGTGCTAATTGAACTATACTTGTGAAGGCTCGAGAATAAGATTCTAAATGTCGTATCTGAAAAAAATCGCTATTTTTCAGGAGAAGCAAAAAAAAAAAAAAAATTGAATAATCAACGAGATATTTGGCATGAGGGCATAATAAAATGACCTGCTTGTTACCAAATAATCAAATCCTCTCTTTGCAACGTTGTTATTAAATCTGAGATTTACGATACTTTTCAGTGTTCTGATTTGAAACTAAACAATAGCATCTTCAGATACAAATCTTGGGATTCAAATTCATCGATGTCGTATCTACAGTTACTACCGTTTTAGTTCGAAGGTGGTTACAAACACCATTAATTTAAATAATAAGTTACGACTTGAAATTTGCATAGTGACAAATAAAAACTGTGGTCATTGCATCTACATGTGTTTTTTGTATTTGTAATAATATATCCGCTCAATATAGATGCCTTTACTGTGAAAATGTTCTCTTCATTAACAGTTTATTTACCGTCTTGTGTCACAAACTTCGTATAAGATTACACATGAAGAACTACACGATTTCTTGCAGGAGACGTGAAAACGGAAGTAACAACACGCAGAGGCATCAGCCCGTGCATAAAATGTAATGCCTGATCACAGAAAATGGATGAAAATGATCCCAAATTCAAGCTTATAATGAATAATTATAGCATCAATTAAAATTTAATAGCTGACCTAAAATTAAATTATATTAAAAGTAGACACAAATGGCTTACAGTTTAGTCACTTTAATGTGTAGTTCATCCAAATTTATTAACGGTTAAGGAATCGGTACAGGTGCAGTATGGACGCTATGTCAGCAATTCATTCTACACCTGAGACCGTGTTGAGAATGGTCAGTATTTTGTTGTGGAATTTTTCAAGTTTTCTAAACGGGGAGGTGACTTTAGATTGTCCATCAAATGTTACACCCAGAAAGTAGACCTTGTCTTTGATAGGGATCAGCTGCTTTTTATTTATACAAGAAACAGATCTGGATCTCTGCAGGGATTTCTTTTTTTTTTTTTCAAAATGAGCGATGACCATTTTCTTTGTGATAAACTTGAACGCGTTATGGTCTTTCAATCGCTGGTGAGTAATTATATTTTGTGGACTCTCCTTTCAGTGGTGCTGATCTTGTGAGCCTGTAGAAGATTAGTAGATCGTCCACAGAAAGGAACAATTGGTTCCGTATGCTAGCCGGTCGGAAAAAAAAATCTGATGAAGAGGATAGTAAGAGAAAAGCCCTCCTGTTGGACTCCCTTATTTCTGATCGTGAGAGCCACACTCAACAGGAGAAAAGTGGTGCAGTATGACATCAGAGAGAGGGATTCAGACACTGGAGCATCTCATACATAGATGACTTTTAAAATTCGGAGATCCAGATCAGAATATATCATTCAACTACGCCAGGACCTGCAGATGGAAGGAAAGTGAGATGGCGGGGTCATGTATCAAGATCAGCAAACCTTACCAACACCACTTTACAGGAATGGAGTGACGACATAGGTGAATGGAGTGGCTTTGCACCCTGCAGTCATCCAGCAGCGCTTTAGACCCTGAAAGAACTGATGAACCTGCCAGTAAAATCCTCTGTGTTGTCTCGCAAGTCTTCAAGATTCCAGGATATGATATGACAGGATAGAATGATTATGTTCTTAGACCTCCACTCTGCCCTTCTTCCGATTTTCTCACTATACAGATGATGTGCAAGCCACGAATATTATTATGAATCAAAGTATAACTGTCTCTTTGTCTTTTTTCTGCATTAGTAGGAACCAATTCTATGTGCTTTAGAACTTATCGCCACTCTTTATTCATATTAATTATTCAGCCGCCTCTGTTGTCGTTTGGCTACTGCTTTCAATCATTTTGCCAGTCCCGTCAACTCCATGATCTCAGTTACGTTGAGAGTTGAAGGAAAAAACATTTATATCATGCTTATCTTCTCTCTGACTCAGCAAGGACCATTCCACAGTGCGTCTCCTTCATCGAAAAAAAAATGTCATTAAAATACTACTACTACTACTACTACCACTACTACTACTACTACTACTACTACTACTAATAATAATAATAAAAATTAAGAATTTTTAAAAATCTGCAGACATGGACCTCATTTCTTGAGGCTTTACCACTTGCCCATTTTTCATCATTTAGTTTTCCCTTTTTTCGCCAGCCTTATCCGCCCATGACTTTGCCCACGTTTTGCCTTGTTTGCTTAGCAAATTTGGGACAGAAATCGTATAAACTCCTCATATCTCACGAAATCTTGCATTGATGCACCATATTTCAATATTTTCGTGTTTTCCTGTTTTCTTCTTTTCTCAGAATTTGTCTCTTTCAATATATCCATTACTCCAATTTTTCCCTGTGTACCAAAAATGTTCCTTGGTGTTTATCTTCACCTGCAATTATGTGCAGTGACGTCTGTGACTACATGTATTAATGTGAAGTGAAATTATAGTTTAACTCAGTCTGTCCACAGCAAGGTTTGACTTCTGTATTTGCACTCGATGGTGAGCAATGTCATCGATAGAGCAATTCAATCATAAAGTACTGCGTGCATTTGTGAACAGTTGATTAAATTCTTAATTAGTTTACAGTTACACTTATAAGCTACTCCATAGATATCGAAATTCCTCAATAGCCTGATGAAAAAAGGAGAGCAAGCTGATTTTTTGCCTGAGTACAACTTCACAGTATGTAATAGTGAAGGATTGGTAAGGGCGGAATATCGAAACCCAACTTTTTTGTATGTCGTTAATACAATACGTTTCTGTCCTAACATATAAGTTACTATAGTTAAGTCTGATTGTTGTTGTTGTTGTGATTGCTGTTGTTGTTGTTGTTGTTTGTCCGACACCTGGTACGACTAATATTAAGCTGTGGAATATCTCCACAACCATTAAAACCTACAATTTTGTCGATTTGACACAAGATGTGCTGTAGAATGTTTTATCCCATACGCGGGTCACTACAAAAGTTTCCGGCTTCGAATAGATGGAATGGTGTTGGCCAAGATTTCGGGGTAAACCCAACGGGTTTATAGAGAGCTGAAAATATGTAAATTTTTGGATATTATGTCAAAAAAGACGTTCACAAAGTCTTATCCAGTCTTGTGAAAATTTGACGGACTAGATAGATTTTGAAGTTAGTCATTTTTGAGACGCCAAAATCCAATATGACGGCGTTGCCATGGCAACTACTTGAAAAAGTCGATTTTTTTCATTGTTTTCCTCTAATTTGAACATGCCGAATGTGATGGACAAGGTTAAAATAGCCTATCTTTAATAATTAAAAAATCACCTTCAGGGCCCGCCCCCCTCCCCTTGAACACTTATTATCTAGGTTCAACTGATTATGAGCCTGTCATTCATGGAGAAGAGTTTTCATCATAAATTTCCTATCCACTGTAATAGGTGTCAAGTCAAGAAGTGAGACAAACTTTTTGGGTCGATGGAATTTCCCGAAATATTGGTGAACTCTATTGAGCTAGATAATTGATTTTGCACATCTGCAAGTATGAAATATAGGGAATTTCCACAAAGTTTCAGATTGAAAGTATTGCCGTCAAAGTTTACCATTAAAGTTTGCGAGCTGATTTTGGCACTTTGTGCCCTCAAAAATGCATGCCTCGTCATGGGTAGATGAGAATTCAAATGGTCTAGAGCGTCTCAAAGAAAAACTTGGCCGATCTGGTCGTCCAGCTACTAGTGTTACCGAAAAAACAACAGCTGCTGTGAACATTATGATCGATCAAGACGCAAGAGTGACATATTATGTGGAGACAGAGCATTCACTAGAGCTCTCATCACCGCGTGTTTGTGAACTGTTTACATGAACGACCACATGAGCGTAAGTTGTCCGCCTGATGGGTCCTTGCCAGTTCACAGTCAGCAAAGGTATCAGCGCCATGATTTCTGCCCTCATATTATTATGCTTGAAAGATTTGATGACGGAGGGTTTCGGCCTACAGAAACATTTTGTCTGGGCTGAGACACAGATACACATGTATGCTCCCGGAGGCAAACCCCAGCCTCAAGTATGGCTGTTCCCCGGTGAAAGTCCTCCAGTGAGGTTTGAGCAAACGAGGGGCGCAGGCAAGCAGATGATCGATTCTATCTTCAGTTGTAAAGGATATTTGGTTACAGCAGCCATATTGAAGACGCGTCGGATCTCAAGTTCCGACAAGTGAAACCTACGTTCGAGACACAAACAGACGGAGAGAGTGAGGATGAGGAGTATTTACCACTCAGGGAAGCGAGTGAAATTAGAGCTAGTAGCGAAGACGAAGAAGGGGGTGTGATTGGGGGCGTGGCACAAACAGGTGAAAGTCCACGATCGAGTGAGGTGGAAGATGTGGATATGGGCGCAGAGACATTACAAGGCAGTAATGACGATGAAGGGATGACAGAGTGGGTGAAGATTCCACTGGGGATCCTGGCATGAAAGTCGACATGAAGCCGACGCCCACTCGTTAGCTTACTACACATTCTTTGTTACAGATATCTTGCCAGATTTTGATCCTTTATATGTTAGTATCGGATTTCCAAGATCAATATTTGACGTAAAATGAAAAGTCTTTTTATGCACATGTGTACACTTTTTGATATCACTAAGAAGCACTGGTATTTAGAGTTTCTGAAAAAAAACTGTTGTTTCAAATGTAAGATCTGATGTAATAACACACTGGAACAAAACTATATTACTGAAATCTTCATTGTTTTTTTGTCACTATTTTTTTTTTAATTCATGAAAAACTGTCTCAGCATACGTGCCTCCGCGCTAAAAGCCTGCGTCTTCAATGAGGAAAGAGCCCAAACAGTGATTGCAGATTGGTAAAAGATGCATTGGGTCTCCGCAGTGCTTGAGAAATGGACGGAAAGAACAGGCGCTATGATAATGCGCGAGGGCTCACACGGCGACGGTAACAAAAGACTGGCTGAGAATAACCCACCCTCTTGGTCAGCTGACCTAGAACCTCAGAATTTCTTTCTTTTCTTTTACATCAAAGAATGGCCTCGTGGAAAGAAGATTGAGTCATGCCAAAAAGCCATTGAAGCTTTTAGTTCTGAGATCAATATCAACTTCAAAGAAGCAAAAATGCTTCACGTCTTGGTTTGCAAGGACGATATCATGCATAGCTTCCAAAGGGGAGAATTCCAGACGGTATGAAAAAATGAAGGTGGTAGGGTTTTGTTTTTTTTTTCTATCAGAGCCCGGACATTTTCATCGTGACTCTTGAATTTCTCAGTGCCAAAAGGTCGTAACTCGATTAACTAAGTTTGGAACTTTAGCCTCATCCTGTTGTATTCTCTTGTGTTTTGGACCCTCCGTAAAACAGCCAGTGTGTTGTGCTGTACTGCTGCTATTTTCTCTGTTGCTGCTGTTCAGAGGGGTATTAGTCCTTGTTTGTTTATTCTATGTGTTGTTTCTGTGCTATGGATGCCAGTTTCGATAGTAAGTGAGTTGTTGTATGTGTTGTCTTTAATTGTTTTATACTATTCCCTGTTGTGGTTGTTAGTTCATCTTTGCATTCCCTCAGCTAGGGGAGGTAGTGAGCGAGTCTGCGGTCTGTTTGGAAATGTATTGCCTTGAAGGCGGCGTTGTCTGTCTCCTCAAATACACCCTGGATTTGATCTTTAGTGCTGTTCTCTCCTAAGCTCCAAAATGAGATAACTTCCCGCTGGGTGTTGAAAAGCGAAGTGAGTATTAGCTCCAGTAGTGCTAGTCATACCAGTGCTTCCATGGTCTCAGGACTGCTATCTCTACCTGCTCTCAAAATGAGAGAGCCTGTATTTAAACACTTACTTTGCTGATTGGAAGCACTCGCCCAACCCCCCCCCCCCCCCCAACACTAAAATAGTACCGCCCCCTAATCAAACCGGCTTGCTATAGTTATGATTAATGCCTTGTAGATCTTGATAAGATATTTATGTTATCTCATTCTTTATTTCCATGTCCCTCTATCGCCTCTGCTCCCCGTTCCACTCTCGTTTCCTTTCTGTTTTTGTGGGGGGGGTGGG
>JBCEWB010644152.1:0-17660 GCA_039654565.1 Peronia peronii
CAATGATGGTAAAAAGAAGACCAAACATGAAGAGTCCAAAGAGCAGATCACTGACAGCAAAGGAGACGAGAAAGGCGTTGGTACAGTTGCGTAGCGACGGCGTTGTGGCGATGATAAGCACAGTGATGATGTTGGTGATAGCGGTAAGGAAGTAGGCTGCGAAACTTATGAGGTCAATAGTAAACAGAATTGTGTCGTAGTCCGTCCCTGTTTCAATCCAGGCCAATGTGGTATTGTTCGAATCCATGACCCTCAGTCACTGCTGCAAAATGATAATAACGACAATAATAAAACGCTCCATAACCCAATGTCGACGTCAGCTAAGAACATCTTGCACTTGTTTTACAAGCATCCGTCTGAGTTAGGTTTCCAACTGTTACCTCGAGATGGTTGTCAGTCATGTCGACATGCTGGGGTATGAGTTTGGATCGTATAACAATATGGGAGCATATCTCCTATTCTGTTTGTATGCCATGTTATGAGAATGTATGTATGCCTTGGCTCCCATTTGTACTGGTGCATATTCTAAGCATTGGCTATAAACACTTCGGTTCTGTGAAACGATTCTATTCTTTCAAGGATGATACGCTAGGTAAATACTTTTCATTGTTATTATCATTATTATTATTAACTTTAAAACTTGACAAACTGCAACAAAGAAAGAAAAAGGATTCGATAGCAATAAACATTTGATTAGTTTGTAAAAAGAAATGGCCACAGAATCACAGAATTTTGCTGATGACCAGCATTCTAAAGATATTAACAGTCTCACCATAGGGTCGCTGATATTTTCAACGCTGATTTCGAGTTATCATCATGCTCTTTAAATAGATTTTAGCAACTGCCCTGGGTCTTGGGATTTAATGATTGTCCAGTTTTGAAAGAGTTCACTTCAGTTATGATTTTACAAGAATGCAAATTTAAAAGTCTCTTGGTATAATATTAGTCACAGTCGGACAGGACAAGATATTTATCAGAAGAAATTCAAGAAAGTGTGTGAGTATGTAACTGTGTGTGGGTGTGTATGTGTGTGTGTATTGTGTTCACATAGTTGAAATCTGATCTATTAACTTCAGGATAATAGACATACATTGACAATAGATCTAAATTAAAAAATCCAATAGTCTTGCACTGTCAGATATCAGCAAGAAATTAAATGCATCAAGGTCAATATCATTGACTAGGAGAAATCTGTCTTGGTGGTACGATAAGGCGCTCGCTCAACACCGCAAATCAAGCAACACAAGGCCGGCATGGTTAGTTCTCAGACAGGTGACTGCCTGGATACACCACATGCTGTACAAGTCTCGGGTAGGTGGAGTTTGTAAGTCTTCATGATCTGCTACTTATGTCGGGTAAGGGAAATTTCAAAGGTCAAGCCTGCCCCAAGAGAGGTGGAATCCGATGAATCCATCTGGCCAAGAGATCTCGCATAAAAGACATCTTGCATAAAAGACATCTTGCATAACACATTTTGCCAGGGACATCCGACATTTCTGCAGAATTCAAGATTGATGATGATGTCAATGATGATGACAACGACTGAAGTACTGTGTTTTCCAACATTCTATCACATGAAAAAACATCGAACATCGACCTTTTCTATTTCATTAATCTCATTATAATCCCCCCTCCCTCTCCCCCCCCCCCTCCTCATTCTTTCCAGAGAAAAGGCCACGCAGGAAAAAAAGACTTTGATCCAGCCAGATCTTTCCTTCTTTCACTTTTCTTTTCTCTTCTCTCTCTTTTTCTTTTCTTTCTTTCTTTCTTTCTTTTTTTTTTTTTTTTTTTAGTTTTTTAATTTTTTTTATATACAAGAACAATCCCTATCCTCCATCGCTACTATGGAACTAACATCGGACAATCACTACCCTGGACAAAGGAAAAACAGCAAATCTCGACTTAGAACCCTCAGATTTTGCGGCTGACAATGCTTTCTCATATGCACTGTGATGACTGTATTAGTGACGTCAGAGTGACCATTCAAGAGTCTGCACTTAATCTACAGCGTCAGCCGTACCCAATCTACATTGTAGAATGAATCTTAATTGCATCAGAGCGAATCAAAATTAGAAGGAAAAGCTGTTTCCAGGTCCGATTTCCACTGGTTTAATTAACAAATTACGAAGTACGAAATTCACCTGCCTGAGAACAACGGAAAAGGAAGAACTGGACATTGACCCATTCATCGCCAGGAAGAATCTTATTTTTTGTTTGTCCACTGGTAAAGTTAGTGGGTTTTTATTTTTGTTTTGTTTGTTTATTTCCTAAACTTGTCACAGCAAAATAGCAGAGCGATGCTTCGGTCTTGTTTAGCTTATAGAAGTTTCTACAGTGGGCTTAATACAGAATTACAAATTACGAATTTCATTAACCCTTGGTTGTTGATATTTAATCCATCCCCATCATAGGAGATCCTTAGTTTAGGGTAATTAGGAATTAGCATGAAATTAAATAATACATATTTTTTATTCAAAGGAAGAAATCTTTTTAATTTTCTATATGGTATTCTATACGTCTAAATTGTCGTTTATAAATTAATAAGCACAGATGTTGCAGTGGTGAATCGTTAATATAGTTTTGTTGGAAATTCCCGATTCAGTCTGAATCTATCTATGACATTTCACATAAGGACGTTAAATAAATCTACAGTTACATTGTGTCAGAGGCAATTCTTCGTATAATCTTCAAAGTATCCAACCGTTCTTAAAGTAGGCTAGTCTTTTTGTCTCTTGATCAATTTTGTTCCGAGGATTTCTCATTACTTATCAAATTCATACACCTGTCTTTGATGTGCTTTTATCCCAGTGTTAAATCTGAATCAAACTGTGACTGAAAAGCGCATCTTTCTGCCAGTAACATACTTTATGTTCTTGATTTATTTAAACCAGCTTTTTACCCGCATGTGGAACAAAATTAGCACATATTTGCAGTGATGATCAGCACTCAGGTAAGTTTAAACAACCAAATAAAAGACCAGATAAACAAACAAATAAAGAAAGAAACACACAAACAAACAAAGCAGTACGTTGTTATAAAGAAAATTGCTGAAGTCATACTTGATCAAGGGCAAGAGAGAGATATTCTGTTTAGAAAAAAGAACAAAATAAAATAAATAATAAAATCATCAGTAAAACAAAGAGAGTAATATGATATGAGGACCGTAATTTAAAAACACCATTATACATGTTTGAAAAGCGTCCCCTTTCTTGAAAGTTGAAAAAAAAGTTTTAAAAAGGAAATATAATAATAGAAGCATTTACTGTTTCTGAAATGAAAGACTTGATCAAAAAGCAGTAATTAGAAAAAATAAACAAAACAAAAAATAGAAACCAAATGCATACAAACGGATGGAGGTACCGGATGAACCATGGCTTGTTGTCCTTATGAATAAAAAAAAAAAATAAGAAAACCACCAAGCAATAAATTTAACATCAATAAATATTACCAAACTTGAATCTCGAAAAAGTCCAAATACATACATTTCACTGTTTCTTTGATTTTTTCTTCTTGTCCAGTGTTTGGTTAGAATAAAAAACTATTATCTGTTAGCAATGACCTACAACTTGGCTGGGATTTCTGTGTTGCTTGGCTTTTGAACATGATTAATTGAAAAGACTTCTCTTTATGGTACATGTTTATAATTTATTGTGTGCAACCCCTGTATGTTAACATACGTATGTCCCCAAATGGTGCCCCTTTTACTTTAATTGAACACTTTGCAGATATTGATGTTTTGTATTCGCCAATGTCTTTCTTCCTTTGTTGCAGTTTGTTCACATTTCTGGAGTACTGGAATCATAAAAGAATGTCATAGTAATGCCGTTTGTGACTGTTCAAACGTCTGTTGTTTTTGTCAAATTGCATTTGGAGAGTGGAAAAACAAACAGTGGCCTACAATCTGATTACATTCAAATTTTGAAAAAAAAAAAGCTGGGTACTGCTTCCCCTTTGCTGCATTCCCTTTTATTATGGTATTAGATTTTGGAGGTATTTATAATGTCCGATTTTAGCTCCTTTTGTAGAGCAAATAAGGAATATGAACTGGCACTGCAATGCTAGCCTTGTAAATAATAATATGATAAGCTGCTTAACGTGCACGAAAGGCTGTAATGACTCTGCATTTCCACTAAAGGCCACTGATGATTTCGACAAACAAAAACCAAGGACAAGCAGGTTGTCCCCTAACGCATTCACCGTTATGAACAAGAATTTTCGACCTGTTTTTCCCTTTGCTGTGGTATGGGCGAGTTTTCTTGCAAAATTATTTGCTTTTATTCCGTATTAAAATGTCGCTCCCTAGACAAAGCTATACAATCAAGTTGCACCACAGCATCAGGCAGAGGAAATTTTGAAAATTGAAAAAGAGAATCAGTAGTTAAATTTGTATGATAGTTCTTGTGAAATTAATCAGTTAATATAAAACTGTTACCACTGCGCTGATGCTGTTCAATATTCAATGCAGATACTTAGAATGAGTTAATGGGAAAAAAAAAAGAGCCTATGAAAACTAGTCTAATTTAGTTTTGATGTATGCAATCCATTAATGCTTTTTTTCTGCAGGATGATAACGGGAGTGGGGCGAGGAAGGGCGGGGGGAGGGGGGGGGGGAGAGGGAGATGAAAGAAAGTAGGATGTGTCCAGGTCTGTGCTAGAATTCCAAAAGATGTTTCTTGGGGCGATCACAGACCTTTTCTGAAAAGCGAAGTCATCAAAGTGAATGCCCTTGCTCAGCCAGTGAGTGAGGAGTCTTTCTGATCATTCTGAAGTATGCGGCAATAATGAACCCGTAACCCTGTATAACTTCAGTTAGTTCATCGAATAAAACAGTTCCCTTCTTACTACTTTATAATTGAAGAGTCTATGTAGAGTTAAAAGTAAAGAAGCCCGTTTTGATAGAATTTATCTCGAAAAGAGAAAACATTTTTAGTTTTTTTTTGTATGGTGACGCTCTGTTCTAGTAAATCCAATGCTAACTTTATGACGTTTGAATGCTTGCGCCTCTTGATGTTTTGATCAAGTGACACCTTGAATTATTGGCTCTCACTGATTCTCTCTCTCTCTCTCTCTGTCTTTTGCCCTCTTTCTCTCTCTCCCTTTGTGAGTTGGACTTTCTCAACTTGGGATCAAACTATATGAAAAGTAACTTAGGTACTTATTTGTTCTGGAGGCCTCAATTGCCCAACTGATTTCAATAATTGGACTCTTTACTCAGCAGCTTTCAAGGACCACAAAGAAAGTATTGGTCATAACGCGAGTTCACTTCTCTGTTGCCCTTTCTCCATTTTTTTTCCTTTTGAGGAAACGGCTGTTTAATGTTTAGCAACTGTTTTCGTACATTTAATATCATTTTAATGAAAAAAAATATTCGTATATTTAAATTCCATCAATTGATGAAAAAAAAAACGTCATTTATTGCATCAATAAAGGGAGAAAATTCTTGAGGTAACTAGTTACGAACTTTTTGAAAGATTTAGTTCTATCATGTGCTATCTCCATTTCTGTCCCAAAATAGCTCATTTTAGCAATGTTTAAGAACGTCTGTTATATTTTTCATTCTTAAGGTGTTTATAGACCATGTCTTTTATGTCAACCTTTCTCAATCTCTTTCCATGATCTGCTAAGTGGTTTACCGTTTAATCTATAGTTTACATGCAGGTTTATGAAGGTAATACATAACCACATAATTAGACTGTTATATAACTGAATTATTTTGCTTAATAGGTTTGGTAAAATGCAAATGGTTGATAATGATTGGCTATGAATCTAATTTTAATATTATTTTTAAATCTCTTAACTGTAATACAGGATAAATAAACAAACTTGTAAAATGAATATAAAAGTAACAATCCCAAGGATATAGGATTGACTGCTGTAATTAAATGTCACTAAATGATTTGTACTTATAAACTAATAAACACAAGAATAGAACAGAGATATACTTTACAAAATTAGAAGAACTGCTTTATCACAGCAATACATTTTATGAGCCCAGATCAAGAGGTGCCCAGTTTGACCCATGAATACAAAAATTAGGCACATGTCTTTATTTTACAAAAGATCAATTTTTTTCATTTGAAATCTAAAACAAAGCAAAACAAAACAAAACAAAAAGAAAAAGAAAAAAAGAAAAACAGGAAGTCAGGAAAAAATACAAGGGTTTGAAAAGTGTCTCCTCTAACACGTGACACTAAAAGATGTACGAAACTCCTGCTATGGAAGATTTTAGACAATACAAATACTGTTTCAGAAACATTTGGACATAATATGATAGTACAAGTGTCACAATTGAACAGTTAAACTATAACAAACTCTTAACGAATAATCTTTAGTGTTCGCGTTAGAAGAAACACACCTAGATAAGCATTAATTTTTTTTATGCCTTACCCACACCGCATGGAGGAACATTGATCTGAATTTAGTATATCCTTTTCTATTTTTTCAGACAATCAGTAATAGACATTATTTTGTTTTATTTCATGAACAAATACATACAGGCAAATCAGATGTCCCTCATAGCATCTCAAATGTGACACCAATTTTTGTGGAATCACATGCTAAAAGGGACATCTGTCATCTAATCTACAAAGTTATAAACTCATTGCAAAGAAAATATTCTCCATAAGAAAGTGGTGTTCCATATCTTAATTCTGTGAGAAAAAAATGATACTAACCAGAACACTTAAAACATAATAATTGGGTAACCCTTACAGCAACAAAGAGTAGTTCACGAAAATATAATAAATGCTTAATAAGAAAAACGTGGAGAAGAAAATACTTCTTCATCTTTTAAACGTTTATTTTCTTTAAACATCGACAAGATAGCATTTCTGCTAAATATGTACTAAACAGAACAGACTTTCTTCCCTCCTCTTGGCCTGATGATGCTATTCATGAAACGGCACTGTTATGTTCAATATCTGGTTACCCAGACAGCTTGTACCCAAAATGCTTGCAGTTGAATTAACCCTTTGTTTCTCACAAGTATAAAACACTGGAATATGATGTCCAAGGTGCACTGAGATCATTCTGCACCAACTGTTTGCACGGTAACCCATCCTCAAAGGGACGGTATTCTGATTAGCTTTCATTTAACTAATGTATAACTAGCATCCGAGCCAGATTACAGGGTTCTGTCTTTTCATTGTAGCGTGCTGCAGTCTTTTAAAGGTGGTGATACTTAGAAGTACTGTCAAGAAACAAAGGGTTAAGCCTTCCAAAGACCCACAAATGATGCAGTTAGATATGAAGAACCTCTTTATTGGTATCTTTCTGATCCGCCATAGAAACAGTCATCTCAAAAATTACCAGAACCAAACTAGTCTGATTCTGACCACTGATTAAATGGATTATGCAGTAAATGAATTATTTGGGCTGACATTTCTTGTTTTTGTTTTTTTGTTTTTTTAAGTTTTGTCGGTACACGTATTTCCATTCCAAGGTAAGTTGCTCATCACAAAACCAGGATAAACGTATGTTCCTCATATTTTGGCAGGATCCCACTTGATCCATTCCTTTTTGTCATTGCATTTCTGAGCTTTAACCTCAGATAGTGGTAAATGTTAAGTGATGTTGGTCTTTACGGATATCTCAAGCTTGAATGAAAATGAGCAAAGATAAGTTAATAAAATCCGACTTTTGGGGGTGGGGGTGGAGGGGGGGGGTAACCAACTTCAGTCACACGTTATGATGTCTGGACCTTTGGTAGTACTCAATGATAAAGACACTCAATTAAATACAGTACATAGATGAAACTTGCAACCTTAATATAAACAAATGCAAGAGAATACGGTGTCACAAGAGACTCTTGAAAGTTTCGTCAGAATGGACATTATTAAAGAAATGAACTTCCTTGTTTGAGTAGCCTGTGAGTTAACTCAATTTTAACTTGAATTTTAAGTAGTTTTTTAATGAACATCAAAAAAAAAAAAAAAAAAAAGGTAAAGACTCCATTTCCTCTTGGCCTGATTGTGATTCTATCAAAAAACAAAATAACGAACAATTAGGATACTAGGTCTAAATCAATAAAAACAAACAAAATCAATTCAAATCAAGTAAATTTCCCTGCCAATGCCTAAAAGAACATAAGCTACCTTTGCCCGATTTTGATAAATAAGTAGGCCTAAATCTAAATAAATGGTTCTTGATTTAGATTAGATCTGGATCTAGATATCATAATAATAACAACTGTGTTGAATGTTGAGTGTTCATAAAAGTCAGGACTAAATTCATTGTTACCGCTTACATTGGTTACCGTAGTTCTTTCATACGCTAAATCCATTATTAGGTCAGTTTCTAAGTTCTTTAGTGTTTTAAGCCCAGCGCTTGGCATATTTCTTGGTGTCTGAGTCCATAGAGTAAATGAATAGTTCAGCTATGTCCTGGTTCATATTTGACGAATGCAGCTTCTTCCTTCCTGATGTTCAGCCTAGTTACATGAACTTTATAAGCTTAACATAATTATGACTAATTTGAATTGTGGGTCATATTTATACTAGGCATAATCAAACGTAATAAGATATTACTTATAAGCGAATTTCTGCTCAAATTCAACTCAGTTCCTCCGCTTTGCTAGGCAGCCATCTTGAGAGGAATGGAAGGGTACAAAATCCTCGAGGACGATTGGTCAGGAAGATAACACAAGAAAGAATTAATTTTCCCAGATATGATGATGCAGGCTGACTTTTCCATGCGGTTCTTAGGCATAGCACGGGATAGAAGCCTTGTTACAAAATTTGTGGACATAGCACAAGATGATTGTGAAAATAATTATGCCTGTTAAGACAAGTAACTAGTGAAATAATTATATTCTATGAAAGATAAATTATTCTTTTTGTGCATGACGTAAACATCTTCAAATATCTCAATAGTGGAGAAAGGGCCACAAAGGACTGAACTCGAGATAATTGTAGGAAATTGAGTCTATAAAACACCACTCGCGAAAGATAGGTAGGTCACTATTTAGAAACTTTGGCTAAAATCGAACGAGGTTGTCTCATTCATTACATCTGCCACTATGAGAGGGTCACATCCATTATATTTGTCACAATTACAGAGTCGCATTCATTATATCTGTCACAAGGAGCTTCTCACATCTATTACTTTTTTTTTTATTACAAAATTTGTATTATTAACTTGTCACATCCACTACATCTGTCTTAACTAACCTGTCACCACACCCATTATAATATGTCAGCCATTATATACATATATAAATAAAATCCTTGGTAATTGTAACAATAAAAATAGGCTCAATCTATATCAAGTTAAGAGTTGACATATAAAGATCAAATTATACATTTAAAAAAGCAACACAAACTTTACTAAATCTATGGATTTTAAAGAGTAACTCAAACTATGTTTAATATAAGGATAACCAAAAATAAATCAAACTATTTTAAATGTAATTATAAATAAAGTAAACCAAACTGAAATATCTCTAAGGATTAAAGTCAATACAAACTATATTAGATCTAAGAATTAAAAAAAAAAAAAAGAAAACAAAAGCTTAAACTACTATTCACTGAGAATTTTAAGTTTGAGATTTACCATTGCCACTTTATTTGAAAAAAGATTTAACTGCCCTATTACCCTATAAAATATCTAACTCACCCTGCTAGTCAATCTGTATTGGCCTCCACTGGTCAAGTGTTTTCTATCACAGCTGTGTGTGCATCTCACTAGGTGAGCTGATCATCGCCTCCTCACTCGTCCAATATAATTACTACGTCAGGACTTGCGCAAGGCGCGCCTGATGACAAAAGGTACTGAATTTTCTAGGCACAGATCTGGTGAACGATTCGAATGAAGTGGTCATGCTCTCCAAATTTATATTTCTTTCTTTATTTGTTTATTGATTAATTCTTTATTTATTATTTACTATTTGTTTATTTATTTATTTTCTTAATTACTGCATAACTATTGTCATTGCTATTTTATACTGATAAACCCGCAGCCTCTATTCCTTTCTCTTACGTCTATATTTTGTTCAGCCGTAAATAATAATTATTGTTCTCCTCCTTCGTTTTCACTTCTCTCTTCCCCTCCTCCTCTTCCGTCCCTTTTTCACCCTTTCGTAACATAGTGAATCTGCTATAACAAAATAATAGAGCATCGTAGGCGCAAAGGAACTATTAACATGCTGAAAGCCACTATTTAAGACTCATTCAGACTCAAGAATGGTCCCCTAATGTCTTAGTGAAGGAAGTTTGACATTTAGTCTTTTCCGATAAACGATGACTATAGTTCACAGGTCCCGTCAAGTACGTTAACGAGTTCTCGGGAATTTAAAAATCAGATGAAGAATAGACAAAGACGATGATGTTGGGCAAAATTTCCAAAAACTTCAAAATGTTTACCCTCACATTCCCCTTATCATACTGGACCACTTATGGATAACTGAGATATTCCTGCTTCCTTAGGAATGAGAGGCGGCGTGCATACTAAACTTGTAATATCCGTTGACCAGTACTGTCCTGACCCATATCTATCTAGTCTGCTATATAATGTTACTGAATGTCATTAGGCAGTGAAAATCTCAAGCAAACAGAAATACCACTAAGACTCGATAACAGATCTTTGATCAAGTGAGAATGCTCCATCTAAGTCCATTTGTAAATTTCTGAGCAGTCATATTATATCTCAGGAATTCTTGTTATATTGTGACATAAAGTTAACATAAAGTTATTTGGGCTGACATTTCTTGTTTTTGTTTTTTTGTTTTTTTAAGTTTTTAAGAACGCTTATGAAATATGAGTAGTGAAATGGAAGATAAGAAATTCAAGGCGGCGGTTAAAAAAAGTAAGAAACATATAGCCTTTTAAATGAATGTTCAAAATCACATAAAAGAGAGAGACAGCTTAGAAAGGCGCTCACAAGATATAGACACACAGAGAAGATTCTGAAGTAAGTTAGATGAAAAGGACATTTTTTATAAAAGACTTGGTCGGAAATATGGGAATGGATACAGGTATCATAAATGGTCCGCCGATGATAAAAAAGCAAAGACACAAGATGGCCATGTGTTGTGATAAGTCCAGAAAAAATAAGCCACTTTTTGCTTTTTTATCTGTCTTTCAGTACTCATTTCCCGTGTTCCGTCTTTTTGATGTACAGTTTAGGCTATAAAAACGTAAAATTCCCAGAATTTATACGCTGCATACAACAAAACAACGACAATAATAACCACCACTGCATGAAATAAAACATTCATAAAACATTCGAAAGAAACACAAGCCGAATAAATAATATAGCAAGCCATAGAACGAAAAATACTTAAGTCCATTCTGAGAGAATTTACCTCGGACAAAGAAACTTTTTATTTCTGTTTTTTTTTTTTTTTCTGAGGCCATATGCATATGCTTTCTAATGACTTCAGTGTTACACTGTGTGATGTCTGGGTGTTGGTATCAGGACGTTTTTGACTGCTGATCCTTCACTGAGTTTTGTTTTGCGAGTGTGCATGTGTTTTTTTGTTTTTTTTTTCTTCAATTTATTATTATTTTTTTTTTGCATTTGGGCTTTCTCGACTTTGCTTCAAAATGTGTGAAATGTGAGTTAGGTACTTTTTGCCCTGAGGGCTTCCCGACTTCAAAAGGGACTGCATAATACGAGGGAGATAAAGCAGCCTTTCAATCTGCACAAATAGAAACAATTATGAAGATTGACACTTAACCTGCTTCTTCACTGTAACAATAAATTCTTTCAATGCCATCCTTTTATCTCTGTGAACTCGTTGAAACCCTGCTCATCGGAGGCGAGACACATCCATCATTTTCCTCAATACTTTTGTCATTGAAGCTACAAAATAAATAAATAAATAAATAAATAAATAAATAAATAAATAAATAAATAAATAAATAAGTAATAAAAGAAAAGTTTTCAGTTAAAAAGTAAGTAATGTCAATACACATTAAAGCCCGCCATACATGGTCATGCCACACTATCGATTCCGTCAACAGTAACGAAACTAACTGCTTGCGTAAGTTGCATACAAGATGCACGAGAAGATCTGACATTTTCAACAATACAGGGTTTTCATACAAAGATTGTCCAAGCTGTATTGATATCAGAATTAATTGAGGAGAAACCGTCATTCAAGATCTTTGTTTATTCCTCCATCTATAAATGCTAGGATGATTTCCATTCTTCACAGCAAGCACATGAGAACAATATACCTTAATAGAATAAAACAAAAGAAATAACGGAGAAAGACATTTTTCTCAGAATTTAAAGCACATGTTTTCTTTCATAAAACAGGCAGGCGTCATACATGACAAACGTTCAATGAATTTGTTCGTTCAACCAACTACACAAATATTTTATGGAAGCTATTGTTCTCTTGCACCTAATGAAGCAAGGCGGAGTTTCCATTCATACGCTAGAGAGTAGTCAGTTTTTGGTTTGACTTCCTTGTCTATTCTTGTGGTATCAAACTGGTTGTCTAGTCTATGGTATAAACGTGTGTTTTCTTGTTCTTGTTGTTCTATTGTTGTTGTTGTTGTTATTGTTGTTGTTGTTGTTGTTGTTATTGTTGTTGTTGTTGTTGTTGTTGTTATTGTTGTTGTTGTTGTTGTTACTGGTGTTTTTGTAATCGTTGCAGTTGAACGCACCCACGATGTTGGCCAGCAACATTATTGCCAACTGAACTGACAGCCCCACACATACCTTTAGATTGTGCCCACTTCTGAGACTCCGGAGCTCACTTCTCGAATCGCTCTCTGAAGAATCTTGTAAAGAAAATGCGGCCACAAACCATCGTATGAGCTTCTTACTCGAAATTAGCGTGAAAACCTTTTAAGAAAGTCGTGAATATGCGACAAGCTACATGGCAAACCGCCTGTTTATTGATAACTTTTCCTTTTATTATCTTTGATCTCTCATGTAATACATATCTCTTAATACACCTTTCCAACATCTAAAAGTATTCTACCGTGCTATTGGCAGTGTAACCGTGATCGTGTTGATGGGCCATTAAGTCCTCAATCAAAATTAAACCAAACCAGATTTACTATTGTAGCCTAGCTGTTGCTGTCGAATTGAATACTGAGAAACGAGAAGCTTTGCTTGAGTCTGATATCTTGGTATTCCTTCAGCATTACGTACTCACAACAATGTGGAACATTTACATCTGACGTTACATGTTCTAGGTCTTTCAACCTCCTGGTGGAGGTTATCTCGATGACGGTACAGTCTATCTTCTTCCTCTCTTTGGCTCTTCTTTTTCCTTCTCTTTCTTTGCTCTCTTTCTTTCTCTCGTTTTTTTTCCCTTTCTTTCGTTTTTTTTCCATTTCTTCTCCTTTATTTTCTTACTTTTGTCTCCTCTCTCTCTCTCCCACCTCTGTTTCTCCCTCACTTTCTCTCTTCTGTCACTCCTTTTTCTTTTTTTTCTCTCTTCCTTTTCTTCTTTATAGTCTTCTACTTTCCTTTCTTTCTTTTTTTTCTTTCCTCTGTTCCCTAGGCTTTCTTCTCTCACATTTTTCTCTTTTTTTTTATTTCCTCCTTCTTTTTTCTTTTCTCCTTCCTCCCTTGCTTTCTTTCTGTATTTCTTTTCTTGTTAACTTTCCTCTCTTGCTATTTCTTTCTTTCTTAAATTTCAGTTATTCCATCAGTGCAGTCTATTCATGATTCATTTGTTTTCTATATTGCCTTTCCTTGCATGTTACAAGTCAGATGGCGCTGTTGGGATGCCTCCTGGATGATCTTTGCACCGATGTTCCCCAATGCTCGCTGTTGTGTGTCTGGGCGTGAGTCTTCTCAAGAATATATAATACAAATCATGTATTAACGATGTTATAAACTATAACTACACTACATCTCAGATTATACTGCCCTCTTTGACATTATATGCCATCCCTCGGCTGTGGATTAGTAAAAAAAAAAAAAAAAACGAAAACGTTATGAACTTTCTCTGAAGCTTCAGTTTCTCAGGAAAATCATGGTTTTTCATGTAACCATCTGAGGGTATAATGGTAGATTTCGTGGAAACAAGACACAGAACCCCTCTGTTTCAATACAAAACCTGGGCAGACGAGTACATGAGAGAGAGAGAGAAGGAGAGAGAGAGAGAAAGGGGAGAGGAAGGAGTGAGAGGAGATTGGGTTGGAGGAAGAGAGAGGGAGAGAGGGGGGAAATGTAGGCAAGAATGAGAGAGGAGGAGTGGTATGGAATCAATATGGAGGAAAACCGAAGAGGAAAATTAGGGGAAAATGGGTGGAGTGAGAGAGGAAGAGAAGAAGAGGAGAAGGGACGAAATGAGAGAGGGAAAGTGGGACGGAGCCAGAGGGTGAGAGAAAAGATAAGGAGGAGAGAAGGAGAAAGAAAAACAGTGGCAGCGAGAGAGAGAGGGGGGGGAGGAAGGAGAAGGAGACAAAAGGACAAAGAAATTGTGTGAGAGAGAGAGAGAGAAAGAGAAAGAAAGAGAGAGAGGGAAAGAAGATATTTAAAAAAGTTGCAGGTGTTTTATATGAACAACTAAATGCTCATCCAAAATTATTGGATTGTTATTGTAAAAGAGTTATTATGAACATTAAGTAAGAATTTGTCATAGTTATTATTTTCACCTTGTAGAGGACTCAGGTAAGGGTTCTATGTTTCCAGAAAGATACCCCTTGGTCTCTGCGTTGTCAGCTGTCAACACAGCAGAAGATTAAGTACCGGGGGATAGGAAGATTAAAAAATTAGAACAGCATTTCTTGTCAGTGACTCAACGGTCTCCTGGCTTGTTGGTAGAGAAGCCCGACGTCTAGCCTTCTCTGAAAAGGATAAGGACGATGTATTTCGGAGGTCTCTTGTGTACGTTACGTACGTTAAAGAACCCTAAGCAGTTAAAAATCCGATGAAGAGTTGGCGGAGATGCCCATGTCATGGCAAAATTTCCAAATTCCAAATTTGTATCTATAAAAATTGATAAAAAAATGAACTCACATTTAAAGTTGAGATAATCCTAATTTCTGCAGACTGAAAGGCTACATATATTAAAAAAAATAAAAGAGAAAAACAAAATGCTAACTCAAGTTCCACCAACACAAGACAGAGTAGCTATGCTGGTTCCAAGCCAGTAGAATCCCTGACCCTACAGCTTTTATTAGATTCTTTTTACGTGATAAAATAGTTTCCATATTTCTTATTCAACTGAAAAGAGGAAAAAACAGGAAGCAACTTATAGTTATGATTAAAGAAAGAAAACAGATTTAATAAATAGATAAATGACTTATGTTTGAAACTAAGCAATTCAGAACCCGAGTGCACCATCGATTGTTTTCGATCGCTAATTCTGTTTTAAATCGATTGCATTTTGTTTTGTAGTTATTCCAGAGGGTTCTGTAAATTAAAGACTCTGTGGAAGATGTTGAAAAAGATAGTATATTGTTTAACATTACAGAAACATTATGTGGGACTTTCAGCGTTTAGTAATGTGTGTATTGTTGTCTACCAGTGTTCCCAACTTCCAGTGTTCCCACTACCAGTGTTCCCCACTAGCAGTGTTCCCAATGAGGCCATGACACTTTGTGTGTCATTTGTTGAGACGTGTGTTTTTGTTTCTCTGTTTTTGTGTGTGTGTTATATAATACTCAGCTTAAGTTTTAAGTTCCCTCTCTCCCCCTCTCAATCTAGTTTTTGTTTTATGTTGTTTTAAGCAACTGTGAGTCAACAATGATAGTGTCATAAATTGGCAAATTCATCATTTGACCCAAAAATAAATAAATAAATAAATAGAAATAAAACAAAAAATTAAAAATCTTCTCTGCTGAAGAAAAAGGAAAATATCAATTAAAACGTGTTGAAAGTGATGATTTAACCCACGGACAAAAGGTCACGACCTTCTGTCACACTTTCATTATTATGATATGATCTTAGTTCTGAAACAAGTATTTTTAGAACATTTCTCTTCAAAATTTTGAGCTCATGTAAAACAGCTTCGTCTGAACATGGAATAGCAGAAATAAAGGTTAATGCAGAAGCCAGAAGGCTCTTATTCTATTAATCTCAAAAGTGTCAGAGAAGACAAATACATGTACAGTGTTCATGTTGCCACAGTGACGTCATACTCGTATATATTGCAGAAAAGGTAATTTGGGCCTAGATAATAAACGAAGACGGAGTACTTTGTATCGTTTTGTATGTCATTTGGAAATTAGTCCAAATGCGAAGTTAATAAATATATCAGAGAAGACTAATACATGTACAGCATTGACATAGTTATGCATTTTGCACTGGAATAATGTTATGTATCCTGAAGAAATAGCAACTTGGGTCTGTATAATAAGAGAGGACAAGGTCCTTGTACCGCTTTGTATGCATGCTATTCGGAAAAAAAAATGAGCGAAGCGTAATGCAGATCGGTCTTTTGACACCTCTCGGGTTACAGTACTAAAGTTCTAAAGAGAACAAGCTGTGCGGCAAAATGCACGTTTTCTCTTGTATATACTTGTATGACTGACAGCGGTAGATTTGCCTGTTACATTCTTTGATAACCCATTATTGAAAACTTTGAAATCCGTTCTTAAATCTTGAATGTCAACAATGTTTTGTTTAGCGCAATGTAGCTGTGATGTCGATGCTGATGTGTCATTTAATAAAAATTTATGACCACAATGCTCCAAAGAGTACTTTGGGCACACCCAATTTGCGCGCATTTAGCAACATCGCACAGTCGTTTTGATTATGGGAGTGCCTAGCAAGGTCTTCAAGTGTAATCATATAGGCATAGCCGCATTATTCTATGAATAAGCTATTTAAGATGTAACATATGGACCATTCCCTCCTCTACCAAGGAAACCTGGCCAAAATAAGTTCAAGAT
The DNA here is from genome assembly GCA_039654565.1 of Peronia peronii. Classification (NCBI taxonomy): domain Eukaryota; kingdom Metazoa; phylum Mollusca; class Gastropoda; order Systellommatophora; family Onchidiidae; genus Peronia; species Peronia peronii. The sequence continues at coordinate 16,803 of JBCEWB010644152.1, forward strand.
TGGGATCACCGATTCATCACCTTGTGGAAATGCGTCAGAGAACATGTAAAGACAGATCTATCCTTCAACTCGAAAGTCCAAGAACAAAATGGGGCAGGCAGGAACACACTGTGTTTAAAGTGAAAGCCATCCGCCTCCTGATATACAGGGTGAGTCAGAAGTAACCAGGCAGTCAATGCAATGCTTATTGTAAGTTAACGAACCGCTATTTTTAGACTCGCTTTCGATCGATTACTTGATAGCGGAATATTGTTAGCCAAAGCAGTTCATGTGAACACATCTTAACTTTGTCAATTAATTTGACCTGCTCGTTAGAATTTGCATTTGTCTGTATGACCTAAATATCAATATATTTTATCACTTGGATTAAAACTGTTCTGACTGAGGTCTCAGACAAGATGAAGATCGCAGAGGAAGAAACAGGAAGCTACACCTGTATGTGTATGACAATTGTGTTTGTGTCTGTACTATTGCCGCTGTTGTTGTTACTATTATTAGAACAAGTCTCATTGGGAGAACGCAGAAAAAGAGAAAGAAAATCATGTTTTAGGTCTAGTTTTGTTTTTATTGCTGTTGTTAATACTATTATAGGAAGTTGCTCACGAAAAGCGCAGAGAGAGAGAGAGAGAGAGAGGGTGATGTTTTTGTTACAGTTTATTTGTGTTTTTGTTGTTGCTATTTTAGGTCTAGATTAGTATTATTATAGTTTCACACGATGTACACAAAACGAAGAAAACAAGCCATAATACATTTTTGTACAGTTGTGTGTGTGTGTGTGAGCATCTGTCTGTCTGTCTGTCTGTCTGTCTGTCTGTCTGTCTGTATGTATGTATGTATGTATGTATGTATGTATGTATG
>JBCEWB010644263.1:663-17659 GCA_039654565.1 Peronia peronii
TGTTGGTTTTACTGTTTGTTTTACTCCCCCCCCCCCCCCTCACATACCCCCTTCTCTCTCTCTCTCTCTCTCTCTCTCTCTCTCGCACACACACAAACAACACAAATCACACAGCTTTATTATCCTTTTATTATTTTACCAACGCTCTCTCCCCTTTCCCAACTCAAAATTAATGTGTACAGATAGCTGGAACTATACAGTCTTTCGTGTTTGTCTCTGGCAACATCCACATTGCATAATACATACATCTAAGTAGGTCTGTGTGCTGTGCTATAGCATGAAATCTCAATAATCAGTTCTACGAGTGGAACACGACTCTTCAGTTTTTCACCAATGAACCTGTTCCCCACATAAAGCGAGTGATAAGTCTTTTCTATTTACATCAATACCTTTTTATCAGAACGTTTGTACGTTTTTAGATTTGTAGACGGATATTATAGACTTCGTTTGTGGGAAATGGGCAACATATTACATTAGCAGTTTATTTTTATCAGTGCATGTATAAGGAACACACATGACGAGAGACTGTTAATTTAGCCCTGTTCTTTTGTATGGTAAAGATTTATGTTTTGCAACTATTACTTACCATGCAGTTTTCTAGCTGTACCCAGTTTGAGTAAATATTGCGTCTTACAATAATAGAAACTCCGATATGAATGTGGACATTGTGTTTTATATAGATAAGAACAATAATATGCAGCTGTTTATATTACATTCGCAGGGCAAGGAGAAGCTAAAGCACATGTAGACAGTATCTATCATAGCATTCCTCGGCTTCTATTAAGATATCTTTCCGTATGTTTGTGAATGGATGCATTTGTGTGCTCGCGCTTATTTGATTTCCATGAGAATTGACATTTTGAAAAAGTAATAATGAGACCGCAGGCCAAGTATGTGATTACAATAAAATTTGAAAAGTGTGTGGGGAGTGGAGACAAAAGAGAGTTTAAAATCTCCCTCTTCTCCTTCTCTATCTCTCCCTTTTTTCTTTTTCCACTTCACGTTTCTCCTTCTTCACTTCCTTCTTCTACATTTTTCTCTCCACACATCAAATCACTTTCCACTTACTTCTTTTTTTCTAACCATTTCACTCCTTCTTCTCGTTTTTCATCCTTCCCCCTTATTTTCGTATTATTTGTTCTTAAATTATCTGATTGCTAGCTATTCAAATCCAATAGCCAGTTTTCAGGGGCATTTGCTATAAAATAGTTCCATTCAAATATTAACTGACTGGAAAGGTAACGAACATCCTCTACCTGTATATTATTCTTTTATTAATTATTTATTCCTGCTTGTCCATCATTTCGTGGACATAGTCGATTAACTCTAGAAATATCAAGAAGCCGATAATCTACTCAAAGATTTGCCAGTTATACCATGTATTTGTAATTACTTTTTTAAAAAAAGCTACGGGCCTAATTCAACTGCAATAAACTAGTCTTGCATTGCTTTTTAAGCCTTAGATTATCTGTCATTCCTGAACATGAAGAAACATATCATTAAAGAAACATGGCTTTTTTTCTGACACTTTAAAGGTTAACATTCTCAAAAGTAACATAAACAACAAGAAATTCTTCCAGTCTTTCTCATTCTCGGATACTCAGATAGCAGTAGACAGAATTAACTCTTTGGCAACCTGGCAGCAACCACTTTGATTGTCATGCAATATTGTACCTCAGACCCGGTTAGTTACTTATTTTTTCTCTCCTGGTGGCGTCAGTGCAAAGGGCAAAGAGAAGACCTTGCCATTCACAGCAGTCTGTGCTTTTTCTTCTAGGTTCTAGGTTGCAGTGCTGTGCTCAACATAGGGTGCCTTAGCAGGCTGATGAACATCCGATGGAATGATTTCATAAGTAATGAGGAGATTTCGACAAAGTTGGTGCTGAAAATCTGACAACAACAATCAAAAGAAGATAGAGATACCTAGGATATGTCCTTAGAATGAATGAGACCAAAATCCCGCCACATGGAAGAGGAAGATAAAAAACAGCTCTCAAAGGAATAAAAGACACGGTTACTGAATGACATTTACTTGTATTTTGGGAGTGTTAGTGAATAAAATCTCCACAAGAACTGAGAGCTCTTATATTCATTATTCAACACTGAATTTTGACAGATGCCGCTGTAATCTGGGTCTAGCGATCAATCAAATGCTATGGTCCGGAATTCATGACTAAGGAGACTTTGATGAGATGCATACACTAAATCATAAAGTAAGCTCTTTGATATGCGTTCTGGTACCAATGGTTGCTTTAAAACCATCTTGTTTTCATTGCTCATAATTAAGTCTCTAAGTCTCTGGAGTTTAGTCCTACACAAGCCGAGTATGTTTCAAAGAATCGTCTAAGGCGGATCAAAAGATTTTCCCAGGGATTCTTGTGGCAAGATGATCGTGGTATGAATTGTATAGCAAGCTTTACCAACCCAGTTATTTACATACATGCATATATCTTGAAAAACTCTATTATCTGTCCTCATGAGACTTCCCTACATGAGACAATCTTAACTGACAATATTTCCTTAATTTGCAAACAGGAATATTTATTTTATTAGAGACTGACTGACTGACTGATTGACTGACTGACCGACCGACCAATCTACCAACCAACCAACCCACCCACCCACCCACCAACCAACCAACCAACCAACCAACCAACCAACCAACCAACCAACCAATCAACCAATCAATCAACCAACCAACCAACCAACCAACCAATCAACCAATCAACCAACCAACCATCCAACCAACCAACCAACCAGCCAGCCGACCAACTAACCAACCAACCAATTAACTAACCAACCAACCAACAAGTAAACAAACTATTCAACTAACAACCAACCGGCCAACCAACCAACCAATCAACCGACGGACCGACCGATCACTCACTCACTCACTCACTCACTCACTCACTCACTCACTCACTCACTCACTCACTCACTCACTCACTCACTCACTCATCCAACAGCTCATTCATGCACTCACTCACAAATCAATCAATCAGTCAATCAATCAACCAATCAATGAACTGATCAATCTGTCAATCTATCACTAAGTCCTTTGTTGCTGTCAGCTTGTCGCATAAGTAGCATCTCCGACTCCCAGATTGTCTGGTGGATCTATCCTCAACTATAATCGAATCTTTCTTAACTGTTGACCGCTGCAGTCCATCATATGAACAGGTAAATTAATATTTGTAATGAAAGAAAAACAATATTTACAATCAACAGTGAGGATGCAATATAACCACTTGATCGTTACTATTTTTTTTTCTTTTCTGTACAGGTTGATTCACTCACCTCATACGAAGAGAAACTACCATGCAGGTTACACAAAAAAGGCAGCTTTAGCACTGAATTGATTCTGTCCTGCAGTAAGATTCTGTTTTGTTTTGTTTTTTACAGTGCTTTATTTTGAAATAGCCAACTACTTTACCATTTCTAAAGAAGCATTTTTTTTCGAGAATTTCAAAAGAAATTCTAATTTTTGATATTCAGCTAAGATTTTATTTAATAAATATTTTTTTTTTGTGGAACAAAACTGGTTAAAGCTTTAAACAATAATCAAGTTTAACATTGAAGGATGTAAGTATGATTGATATAGTTTATGATTTCAATACAACATCAGAAACAAGACATTATTTTCATGGGTATATTGCTTTTCAGTATTATGTCATTGCTACTGCAACAGTTATTTTTTCTACAGAGTCCTTCCCCTCCCTTTCCTTAAAAAAATGAGTTATTGCAATTTCAAATGGTATAAAAGTGAATTGCATTTATAGCGTTGCATAACTTTATAAGGGCAACATTTATGGTGAGTTTAACTTTAGCATAAACATTTATAGCAATTACAAACTATGTAAATAAACAACTATTTCAAAAGACCATGCGTCTATTGTGATTGATGTGCATTGGTTTTTACAGCCCTCATTAAAATGTCCACAGGCAACATTGTGCTGTAGAAAACGCATGAAAAATAAATGACAGAAATAAAGAAATATTATGTTACTAACTTATACAGTGACAAATGCATTGACAATGGCATGTGTTATACATCAAAAACTTTGGTCGCTGTTGTTTTAAACGGAAAACCGTATTATTATGTAGGTATAATATGCAGTCATAAACAACGAATCTTTTCATATATATGTATACATTATATGAAATGCGTGCACCTCACATCTTATGTTAACTGATCAATATACCGACAAAGGCTGTGTGCTCCAGCACAAAGACGTGTTCTGGCGAACAATATCAATTTAAAGCCTCATTAACTGGCCATCACTCCAACTGAAGTTCACACAAAGTTTTCAGGCTGTCCTTCTCTCTTGGGTATTGATTATATATCTATATCAATAGCCCACACGTAGATATATACGAGCAACATCCTTGCAAAGGATTTCTGATGTGAGGGCGTTTTTTGTTTGTGTTAAACTGCTATTTATTCTTTTGTTTGTTGTAATTCAATGACTTACTGAGGATGAATGAGTACAAACGTGCGTTCGTTCTTAGAGTGTCAGAAAAAAACCAACTGGACCGCCAGTGTCTCCATAACGGTGCTTATTTATGTTCACGGCATGAAAGTTCAGGTCTAAATGGTCATTTAAAATCAGTACAGTGATAGTATATCGTGAATTCCTTAGAAAACCATTCAAATGTAATCTGTAATGGGTGAGTCTTTTTGCACAATGGTCTCTTGACACTTGTAAGGTTAATCTAAAACGAATGTCGTTCTTGGCTGGGCTGTTAACCCTAGCATTATATAAAGAATCTCAATTTTTTCCCTAGTCACACCAGTCTCGTAAGAGACGCTTAGCACACAGCTGGATTTAAACTGTTTCACACGGCAAGGTTGCTGTGGTGAAAGACATAACATTTTGAAGACCACAATGCATGAGGAAACATGGATGTAAAAGTAAATAAATAAGCAAACACATAAAGGAATAAATACAATATAAATCAATAATTGCGGCTTAAGCTCATGTTAAACATTGCCTCTCTTGATGTAGATGCAATCGAAGAGCAATCACAATAAGAGGCATAATATACTGTTGGCAGATTATAACACACATTTTACAACTGGAATTCACATGCTCTCATCGGACTGAATGTTAGGCACTTGCAGCAAACCTGATATCTGCACTTTCAGTATTGGATGGCCGACATATAGTCAGTCATGGGCCAAATCATGCAGATTTTCTGATATCTTCCTATATTTTCAGCTGGTGTATGCAAGGTGCTCCCAAGAGAGATTTTAAGCTCTCAGATGCAATTTAAGGCATTTTCAGCAAGCTGGATTCAGGCACATGAGGCATATGGCATTAAACTGAGATGTGTACTTAAATTATTGCTAGCAAGCAAATTAAGAGGCAGTTTGACCAAACAGGATATAATGCTTTCATCCGTTTTCAGCAAAGCCGGATAGGCCATAAGGCAAAATTAGCTATCTGGATTGAAAACATTTCAAGCAAGATGAAAACCGCATGAGGTACTTTATGAAGAAGATATAAGGCACTCGCACTAAACGTGATATAAACGTAAAGACATAATAAGGCACTTCAATATGTTGTCTGATATCAGTCTGTCTTCCCGTAGCCGAGCAGTATGTGTTAACTTGATCGTCTTTGGGGGCACAAATGGCAAGCTCAACACAAGGCTTCCTTGCCTGGCATCGCGGAAAACTCCTCTTCAGAGATTTGACAGTCAGAGTGCAAAAACCATCCGCGAATTATTATGACTAGATTGAATATCAACTCTTGGAATGCACAGAAGGCCAACAAACACTTGTCGTTCAATATATTACGATGGCTCGTCTAGCAATGGTTCTTTTTTCACTTTGTACAAGCAAGTCATCTGTATAAGTAGTCTGTGGAGAGACAGAAAGAATAAATTTTTAAAAAATTGTCACATACTATCAGAAACAAAAAGCAAATATCACACACACAAAACTAATACACGCGCGTTATTGTCACCATGTAATTTGTTTTAAAAAAGGAGGGGGGAAGGGGGGGGGGAGGGGGGGGAGGGGAGGAAACACAAACCATTATACATGAATAGCAGGTGTCATTAATGGTATCATAACGAAATTGTAAGCACCAATATCACTTTATCTGTCTTAAAAATTATGGATAAATTCACAAACGCATCCGAGAGAGATCACAGGATAGAAGGAGGAAGAGATGGTAACAATACTCCTGCGGTTGCTGACATGTAATTCCTTTCTTGCGGACTGATTGATCATTCAAAAAGTCTAGTTGGTAAACTAATCATTTATAACTCCTTCTCTGATGTCATACTTGGCAATTAATTTATATTTATTTTAATTTAAATTAATGTAAATTTTACTTCAATTTTGCACAGAGATGCAGGTGTCGAAATAAATATAAGAAAACAGGAATTTTGACTAAAAATCTTCGTTGGATGAGAAACAGTCGAAGGATGGGAGAACGGAAGGCGTGGGCTTTAGATACAATGAAAAGAAGTCATATAGAAAATTATACACTGATGAAACATTTTTTTTAAAAATCTCAGTGAAGTTTTAAATACTTAAGTTAAAGAGGACATTTGAGAAATCGAGAATAAGTTAGAGCTAAAAGACCAAGTTTTACAAGGGTGTCATTTCACACTACACTGATGAAAGCTGCTCTGTCGACAAACATAACAGACAAATAGCGCAAGAATGGATGGACTCCACCCAGACTTACTTGAGACCGAAAGCCAATAGAAAGACGCCACAACAGAGGCCGAAGACGGCGTCTAAATACCAGACGCTGTCGTCACTTCTATACAGTTCCAGGCCTAGAACTCCCAGGAAGCTCATGGCAGCACCAACATAGGTGATAATACCTGACCACAGAACATGGATGCACGTTACGATAGGGTTGTGACAAAAGTTAATCCTTAAATTGCTATGTAATTTGTTCAGTATGAAAAAAAAAAAAAAGAACAAACACAAGAGATGAACAAAATCCAGATTGTTTAATATAAATGGTAAGTTTTATCAATGCTTTAAAAAAAAATCCAATGGCTCATGTTTGTTCTAGTAAAACGGAGAAGCTTAAATTCAAATAAATGAGAGAGAGAGAGAGAGAGAGAGAGAGAGACGGGGGGGGGGAGGCACATGGAGAGAGAGAGAGGAGAGAGAGAGAAGGCAGTAATAAAACTCTGAGGCTGTTATTAAGTTTTTTTTCCCCTGGTAAATAGATGTTACATTTCCCTCTATAAAAATTAAATATATATATATTAATATCAACGCAGACAAATGTGCGTACAAAGTGAATACTCACTATCGGTTATCAACGAGCGACTATCAAGACGTCGACCTAAGTAAACCTTTAATGTTGCGAGTACAAGGGCCACAACTCCACAGAAAGATGAAAATGCATCCGTCAGTATTCTCCCTTTCTGGTTTGGAGACAAAGACAATCAATAATAAATGATACAGGCGACAAACAATAAGGACAAAAAAAAAAACAAAAAAACTAGTTAATTCAGTGGGATTAAATGAAGCGTATTGTTCTGTGAACAATTCATACAGCAGGGATTATTATTGTCCTATTCATTGTGAGGACTGTTTTTGACCAACTCTCTTACTTTTCTTTGCCAGAAACAAGGAGTGTTGAACAAACAGTGCAAAGAGGAGAAAAATCACCTTTATCCTCTTTGTTTGAAATGCAGATCTACATCATGAAATATTCCGAAAAACTCATGATATATGGAAACTTTTTTTTGTACTTATCATAGTAATTTGTGTGTGTATGTTTGCGTGTGATCAATCTTTCAAATGTTCGTTCCTTGTTGTTAGTAAAGAAAAGTACTAGGGCTGGTAAAAAACAATCTCTTTCGTAACTATATTAACAATCACGACAAAACCCTCCCCCCACCTTTTAAAAAAAACCCAGAAACTTTCACTGCACTCCAATTCATCAATCTTAGACATTATGCACGCACATGACTCCTGATCCCAGAGCTTTTCTAAGGCACATCAGTCTAGGAGTTACGTCCTACAAGTAATGGCGTGTCTAAGAGTTTCCCTACTTATCTAAGATACACTTCCGATTAGCGAAACATGGTTGACGTTCTATCTTCGTGCCAAAAATAAATGCCCTGCTTTGTCCTAGCATTCTTTTCAATGGATCAAAGAAGTGAAAAAAAAAATAGTGGCTGTAAAGATGAGGCGCGCTGATGGACCAGACTTCAAGAAAGGTCAAGTTATTTTCAGAAACCGAAAGTAAAGTCTGGTGTGGTAACTATGTGTGATCTTCTGGTACTGGAGAGAATATCAAGAAAATGGTCATTGAAAAGACCAAATATTTGGCGCAATGATTTATAATCTACTTTCACCTGTCACGTAGTCATTAATCTGTCAATTTGCGATGATTCTAACTGATGAGACGTGAAAATTGCAAATGTTACTTATAAGTGATCAGAAATAAGTTTTGAGAAAACTGGAGTTTTTTTTAGCATCCCCTGAATTTTGGTATCTATAATACCAGACTGGACGTATTTCTAGGTGTATTTTACAAGTAGTGCAGCTCTCTTTAGGACAATTATGGAATAGTAGTTAGCTCATAAGTAAATGACAAGCGTTGAAACTTTGGTACGATGTACAACCAAACCAAACCAACAACAACAACAACAACAACAAAAGTGATTAAGGACCCTATGGATTTCCATTCCTCACTTATAATCAGAGGAGGATTAATGCGCTTAAGCCTATTTCTAAAGCTGCTATATTTTCTTACGGTCCATAAATCGGTAGATCTTTTACTCAAAATCTTCTTTGAAAAGAAAACAAAAACATGTTCTCGCTAATGTGAAGGATCGCAATTTAATATGGCTGGACCATGTCAGTCGCCACGACTCACTGTCTAAATGTCACGGTGGAAAGCAAAATCAGAAGAAAAAGGCTGCACAAGATCTGGCTTGACATTGCCAAATAATGGATCGATCAGTCTGCAACGACATTGCTGTAAATATAGATAACCGAAGGCAATGGATATTCTTGATCATTGCCTCTTGCATAGTATCCCAAAGACATTTTCCACGGGAATGTCCTGTAAGAAAATTTGGCTAGTGATACCAATGTATTCAATTTCTATCATATCGAATCTGGTGCATTTAATTCGTTGCTTGTAGACAGTGAACTATGTTTTAAGAAATTTTGTGAAATAATGATAATGATAATGATGATTGTCCTAGGATGTTGTCCCGATGAAGAACCTCGAAAATTTGGCCTGTAACATATTTAATATTTATCATATCGAGATCTACATAGTATAGTTTGTTTCTTTCAGTGTATTAAGTTAGCTGCCAATAGACAATCCCTCTTAAATTTTTAAGACATTTGCATACATGATGATGACGATGTTATTTATTGTATTAAAATGTGCAAACAGACAAAGACAAACTGACCTCTTCTTCTCTGTCGTGGCCTGCTACAGCTTTGGCGGACTTGAAGATTAATGAAAATGCCGAGGCGAAGAAGAAAATGGAGATGACAATGCAGGCCCTATGGAAATAGAAAGTCATCGCAATAGCAGGAAAGTGGAACTGAACGGAATCATCTACATGTAAATAGTGCTGTAATAATATGGAATGTTGCCGATGGACATGGATGATGTATGCAAATGGATGAAAATGTTAGACCAAGGTGGGACGTCTGACTGGCAAATGGATACACAGATGAACTGATAAGACTAGAAAAAGATGTACAGTATGGGAAATGAGTAATGAATAGAAAGAAGTAACTGATAGAAAAGACGGATCAAGAATGGATAGTGAATATTTGGCTGGCTATCTGTCTGTCTGTCTGGCCGGCTATCTGTCTGGCTGGATGGATTGATAGATTAATGGATGGATGGATGACTGAATGAATGAATGGTCATATATATATATGACAGTGAATATCTGGCTGGCTGGATGAATGGATGGATAGATAGATGGACGGATGGATGGATGGATGTATGGATGGATGGATGGATAGTGAATGTCTGATTGGCTGGCTGGATCGATAGATGGATAAACGGATTGACGGACGGATGAATGGATAGATGGGTGAATAAATGGGTGGATGGACTGGTGAATGGATGAAATTGAATGGATAGATGAGCTGATGAACAGAAAAAAGCATGAATGGATGGATGGATGGATGGATGGATGGATGGATGGATGGATGGATGGATGGATGGGCAAGTTTGGATGGATGGGCAAGTTTGGATGGATGGATGGATGGATGGATGGATGGATGATTGCGTTATTACCATCATCGCTAACTCACTTTCTTTCCCTGGCCTCTGCTGCATGTGACGAAACTGTGCCGTAAAACCTCCACAGGACGGCCACAGACGACAAACTGTCCAACACACCGTCCAGCTGAAAGAGGTCATTAAAATGATCTGTTTACAACATCCTTTAGTTTAGAGCAGCTTTGAGAGAAACACGTTCGTACTGCTGCCCTCTATGGTTATAAAGAACAATGTTTCTGATCATTAACCTGATTTGATATTATGTAGGCCCAGTCCTCTAAATGTGGTGATATATATTATATTTATCAATACAGATCCAGCTTGCCATGACAGTATTTTGAAGAGCAAAACATCACGAGAGCAACTAGTGCTGAACTGATCAAGCATGTGTGAAAATTCCTTGTTGAAGATGATAGATCATATCACTTTTCTACCTGGAAATCAAATGAGACAACAGTAAGCAGATCAGTGCAAATAGTTCATTATTAACCCCCCTCTCCCCTCCCCCTCCCGCGCGCAATAAATGTAGCAACAGCTTTTATGGGACGTTTTGCCGGCTTTCTGAATTATATGTTTTGATGATATTTTTAGATTCTGGTGTACTGACCGACCTGGCGTAAAAAAGTTCAGGATGGACTGTGGCTTTGTTCTTAAATAGATCCTTAGAGAACGACTCAAGAAGTGGGCTTCTCGAGCGTCTCTGAAGTCGGCGCAATCTAAACGTATGTGTGTGACTGTCGGTTGACAGTCACAGGCCACACATTGTGGAGGCGTTTCTCTTCTGAGGAAAAAAGAGTGAGCGAGGTGAGAGTGACCCAGACGCAGACGGTTGAGGACCACCTGGTCTCGTCTTTGCGGCTGAGCAGAACTTGGCCAAGGTCCACGGTCTGACGATGTGTTTGCAGTTTGTTTGCAGTCTGTTGATTCCATTGTCGTTGCCATTGCGATATGATGTACTCTTTGATGATCGGCCTGAGATCCAGTTAAGGGACTCCCCCATTCAGGAGATCTTAAATCAGGTCGACCTTGGCGATGGAATCTGCTGCCTCATTTCCTGCAATGTGCACGTGACTCGGTACCTAGCAAAACGCGAATTCACGCCGCCCTCTGCAGAATAGACTTTGAAGGCGTTGCAGGAAGTGAGTTACTCTATTATCTCTAAAAAAAAAAGTGGGGTTATCCAGGGCCTAGAGTAGGGATTGGGAGTCTGAACAGATCAGAAAAGTTTGCTATGTGGACATACTAATGGTATCTAAAGCCATATCGAGGCTTCAGCCTCAGCCGTGAAGATAGAGGATTTTGGGTTAAAGCCACAGCATGTGTTCCCCAGGACAGAGAATGAGCCGGTGCCAACGGCTTTGTCGTCCTTGAATCCGTCTCTGAACAAATACTCGCAGTCGAGATGATCAGAGATCTCTTTTTCAATAAATGGTATTTCCCCAATTCCTACAAAACTAAGGACACAGATTTTGCAATGGTGGTTGCTCTGTAAGATCTATTGACTAAAGGTTAAAATATAATGCATTCCGTCTCCATTCCCTCTCAGTGTCGGCATCATCTAATCATTTAATGACGTCACTGACATTTAAAAAAAATATATATATATAAAAGTGCAAACATACGGCATCCTCTTCAAGCCGGCCACAGTCATGTTTTATGTTCTTTCATGTACGATTGTAATGTTATTGTGTTAGCTTTTATTTTGGAGATGCGAGTGGCGTCTTGGATAATGAGCCTTTTTGACCGTCAACCAAATTACTTCCCTTTGCCAAGTACAAGAGGTATAACACAAGCATTGTAAAGAAAGAAAGAAAAAAAATCACTTTTTTGTTTGTTATGTGAAACATAAGCAACAGCAAGTTCTGAACCTTTCACCATATGATGATACTGTTGCTGTTTTTTTTTTTTTTCTTTTTTTTTTTTTTTTTTTTTTTTTTTGTGGGGTGATAAATTTTTTTCCATACTTTTTTGCTTCCTGTGTTTCAAAATAACAAGAAAAAAGTATTTTTTTTTCCTGAAGCAATCTTGCTGGTTTGAAAAAATGCCCCATTAGACAGAGCCGCGATTGAGACGCAAGGAAGACTGTACTGATGCACTGTGTCTGCACATTACAACGGGTTGCACTGCGTGCAGAGTCGTTTGAATCCAAACTGTAGGTTTGCGTAGAGAGCTTGTACTGACGTCATTTTTAATAATACAGCATGTGCAGTAAAAAACAACAAACAAAAACCCAGCATTTTGTATTATATTATAATGTATTTTTAAAAATGACGAGCTCTCATACGCACCCCATATCCGAACAGCGATTCACTCTCCAGCAGCTGTCCCAAGACTGTCGAGATAAAATGAGAATAGATAAATGAATAAAAGCAAAGCAAATTAACATAACCTTTGTTAGTGGTCAATACATAAATCTCACCAGTGTGAATAATATGATATTCATGAATAATAAAAAAAAAAAAAAAAGGTCTAACCTACAGTGGAACATAGATCAATATGATCCTGAATGTCACGCAAATAGTGCACTGAATGTGAATAAAATCGATAAAAGGAATATAAATAGATGAAGAAACCTACATAAATATGATACTAGCATAAATGTCAGTAACATAAATGATAAACGAAAACAAACTATAGGACCCAACAGAATAATGGAACAATGGGAACTGGATGATGCAGAAATTCCTCTATGTGTGAAGAAAATTGATGTCCTGATATCGACGACATAGCTATATTCCTTTCAGAATAAAACCGTCCTGACTGATCTCATCTCATAATATTCCTGCACTGAAAGGATGTATATCTTATTTCGCACTCTTCCTGGCTCGTGGTTTCTAACGGGAGCATACTTTTCCATTTTTTGCACAGTTTCTCCAAATTTCAATCATAAAGATGTATAGGGTGCAGTCACAGATTTATCTACGGAATGATACATTTAGGCACTATGCCATGTGACAGTGTCAACATCACATACTTTCTACGGTCCTTGCTCTTCTTCTTGGGTCATCGGAATAACTACTCTTAGTTATAATGCATACACGTGACTTGTGATCCCAGGTTACTGTACTTTTCTATGATGTTTTTCCTTTTTTTAAAGCCGCGGTAAAGACATGTTTGAGTCTCGTTGTGCCCTATAAATGGTGAAAAATAACTTGCTTTTTTTTCCCTGGTAATCTTTTCTAAGCATTAAAAAATCTAGAGAAAGGGTATGCTGATTCCCAAATATGTCGAGCCATTTGAGAAACCGGAAATAAAGTTTGGTAAAGTAGCTTTAGTACTCTTCAGACATTGGAGAGCTAATTAGGAAAAGTCCATAGATGCACTTAGTATGTATTAAGGAGTTGTTACATGAGATGTGTTTGTATTGTATTTCCGCAGAGCTTATCGCATTCAATTTCACAGACTGATGTAGAGAATAAAGGCAAATATGAGTATACGCCTACATATTATCTTTTTTTTTTCCTGTTGATGCTGAGATACGAGTATTCTGCTAGGGCTTCTGATGAAATAAATGACCCGCATATTTAAATCTACATTATTCAAAATTAATTTACATGCATCTCATTTGGTATTCTGGTAAACTCCCAAGCATGTGGGCGGGAGTCCCTGCCTCAAATTCCCGTCTGAAGACCGCATTTTAAATTCCTCATTTCAAAGCATTAACCCGTATCTTATCTTGGAGATGGAAGAGATACTATTTTATGAATAATCAATGCTAATTTATGTCCCAGATGTATGTCTACCTGACAGTCTAGACAGACATAACAGAAACTATGTCGTAGAATATAGAGTATTTTCTTTAATCTTTTTTCTCTGTGCTTTTCTCGGTCATTTAGTCGTGTATTAATGAGTTGCTACACAGCTTATACCTGTGTTGCCTTTCCGTAACGCCTGCCGTTTTCAAATTTCATGGCTAATGCAGAGCATAAAATATGAAAAATAAATTACACCTTTACATTTTTTATTTTTAATTCTGCAGATAGATTACCGAAATTTGAAAACGACACGTTTTCATAGAAGGCAACACAAAACATAATCTACATGTGTATGCGGTAGCTCCTGAAATTTCATGGCTAAGGCAGAGACCACAAATACAAAATACAGACTTACACAATTCTGTCTCTATCTTAACCTACAGACTGTGGGACACATGTGTCCAGCTATGGCTTATGGCTGGGAGAGTGATCCGCATTTTAACCTTATCCAAGTCTAATACATCTCATTTCAACTTCGCCCTATAAGCTCGTATTATGTGAGTGGGAACAATTATTTCAAATTCCAACCTAAAAACCGATTTTAAAATTTAATTCTATGGGCTGTTATAAAACTCTTATTTACTACATCGATCTTATCGTCTGGATGGAAACAGAGATGTTTCAATATCTGACGAATACGAACCAGTCTAGACAGATATTACAGATACGTTCCTATCCGAGACCAGTAAATAGATAATAATATTGAAAAGAATATATATGTACATGTATGTGTGTATGCATCTATGTATGAGTGTATATACGTATCCAGAGAGAACATGATGTTTTAATCCAAAAGAAAATTTGGGCTGTATTTCGATTTAAGATGTTCTGTGAAAAACCTATCAAACAGTACCAAGACTTAGAAAAGAGTAACGAGAAAATGGCAACATTAAACTATGGCGCTGTCTATGTAAATATCGCCATTATTATCAACTACAAAGAACGAAAAAGTATGAATCAAGTAAGAACAAACAATGTGTCCAAAGTGTGTAATAGTAATTTGACATGCAACAACATGAATAACAATAGCAACAAACAAACAAAAAATGCCAGTAACAGCAATAACTCGCTCAACAACAGAAACAAACAGGAATACTAACAAAATTCAGACAATTTTCTCATCCAAACTAAAAGAATATCTTATAGTTTCTGATGCGGTCCACAAACTCTGGAAATTTCTTGAAACAGTTTTTTGCTCTAAGTAACCAAAATATAGGAACTGTTATGAAGGTCCGTCCAAGCACGATGTTCATGAAACATTTATGTTTGCCTTTAGCAACCAGAACATAGAAATATTGTTACCAGGGTCCACGCGAATATACCTACTGTTTGGATACTTTCGACATACATGTACATGTATTTGGAAAACTGCATTTTGGTAACTGTCGTTATGGACCTTTCTTAATCAACTGGATTGCTCTTCAGTATTAGAAGATTCTTGAAGCTATTTTACCAAAATTTACTTCCACTTTCTACAATCTGCCGTGAAGTCTGGCTCATAATCATGTCTGATCTTTAGAGCTTCTTTGCTTCTTGGATAATTAGGAAAGCCTGCTAGGACAAACAATGGCATTTTCCAGTGTTGACGGCAAATCGAAAGCATACTATAGAAAAATGCAAATAATCTGAGGCGTGAGATGTACTTTGTTTTCGCAAACCGGAAGCGGTCATAGGAGGCTAAAAATAATCAGGGATCATGGGTCACGCTAAAGTGTACCATCTCAGAGCGGTGGATTGCCAGTTCGTTTAGCTCACAAGATAAGATCAGACTGTTTCCCCACTCCAGTCACTTACACACATCGCATGCCATAGCAACAGCTGCTCTGATAGTGGCGGGGCAATGACACCGCGGTAGGTGAATGCATGAAAGAAAAAAAAAATGCACTAGCTATCGTTATTCATTGCGATCATTCGGTCATAATAGACCCAGTGGTGTGTTGTCACCTGGTTTTCTTTTCCATTAATCAAATTGCATCGTTTGGTCTGATTCTGAGCATTGAGTTAGACCTTGTAGATTCTGGATTTACCTAAGAAAAATGTTAGAAATTTTGCCCAGGCAGCTGCACTCTGCTTACTCTTTATTAAATTTCTAACTGCTAAGCTTCACGAACATAATGTACACACACAACCTCCGACATATTCAGGCATTATCGGGTTTCCCCGCCCATGAAGTCAGTGCACCACTGAGTTACTAAAAAGACAAAGCTTTAACATTTCCCATCCTGCCCGGTAAAATATGAATCCGTGATACGTCTATCGAGAAGCAGATGTCTGACTCTCCGACCACGTCCTTTTCCCTTAATTGACACAGCAAATACTAGAGATTTAATACACGCATTTTAAAGAAAGAAAAACTTCTTTTTCTGAAAAAATTCAGTATGTGACAAAATATTCTTTTTTAAATCATATTTTTTCACGTTTCAAAGAAGAAGAGAACACGTTCCCCCCCCCCCCCTTTTTTTTTTTTACAATGCTTGTATTAATATCTCTTGTCTCGGCAAAAGGAAGTAACTCAGCTGGCTGAAAACACACACACATACAGACGCACGCACACACACACACAATACACACACAAACACAAACAACTCATTGTTGTACAGATGGAATGTGGTCACGTAGTTGTTATTATAGTTTATTAATGTTGTAAGTGGCGGTGGGCAGCCTTATATAGATCTAGATCATTTCGGAAATATAGTGCAGTCAAAATGTTTGCTTTTGCCCATGTAATGTGTGGAGAGTCTTCCTGGCCGTTCTGAATTCTGCGTCACCCGCCATCAGGAAACAGTATAAGTGAGCGGTTTACATATCTTTGAATATTCCTATAACCATCTCATAGGCTTTGATTAAATGAAAAATTAACCATGATCACGACCACTTCAGTTACGATCAGATACACTGTAACATAGCAAAGCAAACATATATTGTTGGTTGGTTGGTTGGGGTTTCGGTCCCTTTCGGCGTGCCCCGGGGGGGGGGGGGGGGGGGGGGGGTTGTGCC
>JBCEWB010644374.1:0-13781 GCA_039654565.1 Peronia peronii
GCTGTTTATTTGCGTTTCCATGGTTACCATGAACATTTTCCACGAAAAAACACTTTAGGGTTAATGAGAAAGACATTTCCCTCACATTTATAGTGTTAAAAAATGCTCAACTAAAAAATACGGATTTTGGCTTTCACTGCCGACCTTGGCCTTAAGAGCAGAAATTTTATCTTGTACGCTTGATTGTTGTTAGTTTTCTGTAATTTTTCCTCCATTTTTTTTTTTCACTGTGAAATACGAATATCTTGATTTTAAGTTGTCCATACTGTTTAATTCCCCACTTCTTAAAAAAAGAACTAAGTACATAATGTCTTGTTTTGAATATAGAAACAAAGACACAGCAAGGTACTGTGCTTTTTCAAGATAATCATCTTTTAGTATGGCTGAAGTGTGATGAATGTTTAGAGCATGTCCTGACTAATGGAATGGAATGCTACAAGTAGCCAGATATAGCCACATACTGTTCGTGGCAGCTGTTTCATGTTCCCAGACTGCTCTGTCTTGTTTTGTGAGATTTCAGGCCAAAGCCACGGCCTTATACTATTAGAATGTAGTTGAAAGAATGCAGAATTTTGATCCTCAGAGCTGGGGTGTAAGTGGCTCTGTGCTTTAGATTAGTTCAGCCTGGCTAGCTGAATGTTCATCTATATTGGAGTCAAGCCCTCTAAGGAATGGAGAGTCATAATGAAAGCTATGCAAAGTCACTATGTTAGCAGCTTCTATGTATGAATATGGAATGTCATGTTGTGAGTTGTAAATTGATCTGTGTACGAGTATGGAATGCCATGGTATCATATTATAAATACATGAATGTAAGCACAACATAGAGGATGACTACAGTACTTGAAGTGAAATGGCTTGAGCCTCTGTCATTCAAAGTGTTTGTCTTTCACAATGTATTGTGATATACATGAATCATAAATGATTCAAAACTAGGACAACTTCAATGTTATCATGTTATATCTGAGCACGTCTTACCCAATCTATCTCACTTCATGATTTGACACACTGATGTATTGAGAGTTCAGCATTGTCCCTTGAGCTGCTTCTCCTCCCATTTCACCCAGTATGTCCAACAGCACAGACTGTGCATACATCAACCCCCTGATTATATCCCCTAGAATTGGGTCTGATTTCATCAGCCACTTTCCCTAAGCATTTTCTCCCCTACCCAATGACTGATCCCAGCCAATCCCACTGCTTGAATTCAAATCAACACATTTTCATGATTATTGACCCTCTTGGTTGATGAGTGACCAAAGATCATTTATTCTGCTTCGTCTGCGTGCCGCTTACCTTCCTGGTTTCAGAAAACTATGCATTATCTCTATCGCAGAATCATTCTACATGAATGCATCATCATCATGATTATCTATGCTAGGATCATATGAGTCATTGATTCCACTATTATATAATATGTTCATATTACCATCAAAATTTGATGAAGTAATAAATTAAAAGAGCTAGTCAGATAAACTCCTCACTCACTCATTGATTGCATTGATACCAAAGGTCAGAGTGTTACAAGAAAGACTCGGAAGTTATTTCTTTTCTTAATCTCTTATTATATATTCTCAATTAATGTAGCTGAAATTCAGTGGATTTATTTCTGGAAGAGGAGAAGAGCTTTATTGACATGTCAGGAAACTTGGAAAAGAGTGAGATTTCATTGACTGTTATATACACATCATCAGTGTGCATCCTGTCTATAGATAAAAGACACAGAAAAATACTGTGATTTCTAAAGATCATCATTTACATATTAGTGGCAAAAGTTCACAGTTCAGTCATCAGGTCATGAGCTCTGATACAGGAGAGCTGTTGTCTTGTGTTATGCTGAAGCTTGTCTGGGCCTTCCCCAGATTCCCTAGCCGCATTAGACAACCTGCCCTCCCAGTTCCGCAGGTTGTCGGAAGGTAAGAGTTGCTGCACCTGTAACCCACTAACCCTCCCCTCACCCTGGCTTGCTCAGGCTTGTATTGTAGACCATAGTGGGAACAGAACACTGTTCCAAAGCTGATATCTTTGGGCTAATAACTTGGATCTGTAGTCTCTGATATAAGAGCTGTTCATCTAATACTTTGTCTGCTGGGAGGTGGTCTGATATTGTAGGTTTTGTGCTTACTGTGAAATATTGTATGTCGGAATTTTAACTGCCAATCACCTTGTCTGTTAATCTCTGTTTGTTTGTTTGTTTTCTTTAAGTTTGTTGTTGTTGTTGCCTTCCTCTGATGTTCCATCCATGCCATACAGCAACTATATTTCAACTTCATCTTCACTTGAGGTTTGCCTTATAGTAGGCTCTGTATTACCTGACCATACCCAGTACACCCACCCTTCTGTTTCCCATAACACAGCTCTCCAGCCTGCTCATTAATTGTTGAAGTTCTCCCCCAGGTGTCTCATGCAACAGGTGTTTTTTGTGTGTTTTGAACAGTGGAATGTCAACCAGTGCACCTCCTCAACATTTTCCCTCTTTCCACACCTTTTTTTCACAGATGTCCAGCATGATGAATTCTCAAACACATCTTTAGTTTCTTCCTCATTCATGTGTGTTTCTCTAATTTTGCCCAACTCTGTACAAGCTGTGCTGCAATTACAAGTATTGTGTTGGCCTGAAATCAAGCTGTAAATTTCACACGATGTGTTTGGATGTGGACACAAAAATTAATTGCATGTATTACTGATTTCTGATGTTCTTGCTTTTTTTTTTCTTTTCCTCTTCTCATTGTTTACTGCCACACTGAAAACCTGATTGTCCTTTTGTGTAGAAATCTCATTTTCTGGTAACTGAATAGTGGATAATAATCATGCACCTTCTAGGGTAATTACAGTAATTTCATAATTATATATTCAGCCAGTTGATAGTCACAGTAGTTGTAGAATGCCTGGATCAAGTCCGGCACATCCCGTGACATCCAGGTGAAGGTAACTAAGAGTATATACTAGCTATTTCCTATTTTCTCCATGTTGTTGTTGTACTAGGCTTTCATTCAGATATATCCACTTATTTTAGCTCAAGCACCTAACATATAATTTTACTGGGTTTAGTATATATTGTTTATATAAAAAAAAAAAAAGAAACCCAATGTAGCTGTCATAGAAGACTTATGGTTATATTTCATTTTATTTTGTTATCCCTTCAGCTTATTCGTATTTGCTATTATCATGTTTCATGGTTTACAGATAGTTACTTAGTGTCTTAAGTTAGCTTTTTGGGGGGCTTATATGTTACATTACTTGTGATCAGAATTGATGGACCGATATTGGAAATGTCTGAGCATTTGGTGACTTAACATAGACTCAGTGGTATTGCATGAGGAGCGAGGGGAAAAGAAATGACATTATCTCTGTATTGCTGCACTTTCCTTACTTTGTGTGCCTGTGAATGAATAACAAAACAAATAGTGCTTTCATGCTGTTGTGAACTGCCCATAACCCTCTGTTATACAACTGAGCATGTGGTCAGAAGCGACTGATCACACTATGTTCAACAATAGTTCCCAAGCTCATGCAATATTTGCCAGCTTCAGTCAGATTTATATTATGACTCGACCTAGCCACAGAAATGTTGCATATTAGTTTAACTGTTCAGAGTATCACTAGCAATGAACAATTTGGACATAACTCTTTTCCAGATAGACAGGCAATTAAGGGAGCACCTCACATCTAAACCATGTAATGGAACATCTCCTATCTAACCCATGCACTGTCTTGGGAATTTGTTTGAGCGGGCAGTTCTATCATATACCAATCTACAATGCAATTAAATCCTATCTCTTGTCTTTTTACTGAACTATTCTAGCCTTGTCTTTATATTTTAAGAGCTAGTATAGTCTTATCTTAAGATTTTAGGACCATTGTTGATTGCTAGGTCAATTTGTATGGTCTTGTATTTGCTGAAACTGACAATGGTTTGTGTCCTGCTGTACTGGAAAAGTAACTAAAGTTTGTTTTTTCCCTGGTAATGCCTGATGGCTTCAAGAATTCCATAAAAAATGAAAGCAGTAATAGCATGAAATATGACAGTTGATTGTTTGGAGAACGGTACTAGCGGTGGAAATGGCTTTCAGTGACATCTTTAGTTCCCAGCCAGCAAATATGCATTTATATTTCAAAGATTAAGAGAGACAAGAATAACTCAAACTGCCTTTCTTTGTCAAGGAGCAAGTAGAGCATAGAAAATTTTAAAAAATGGAAAGTTCACCTATTCATGATTCAATATGAAGAGAGCACAATGAAGTATAGTCTGCTAAATGTTCAGTTTGTATAGTTTTGTTTTTCTTTTGATCTGTCAAGTAAATGGTTTGATGAAACATATTCGTCATTTCTGATGTTGATCTTTCATGGGCCTTAAACATATGCCATTAGTGAATAGATTCATTAAACAAGAAAGTCCACTCATAATAATTCTTCCTACATTCTTCTCTTATTAAATAATATGCATTCTGAAGCTCATGTCTTATAATCTTGACTTCTTCCCTTCTCCCTCTATAAGTTTTTTTTTTTTTTTAAACTGACTTTTTGACTTTGGAGTAAATGTTTAGTATACAATATTTTACTTCCTGTGAATGCTGGTCTGGTATATGTCAATAAGAATTCACATTTTTTAGCATCTTAATTTAGATCAGAATGTCCTGAAATTAAAGTCTGATATATCTACTTCAGTTGTGTGTGGTAGTTGTAAAGGCAACCACATAAAATCCACAGAAACAGTGAAAGTTACAATTATGTGTTTGTTGTCACCAGCCAACAGATCTGAGAGCCCAATCAATGAAGAACTGAGACATCAGTTTGACGAAGCAGCCAGCCAGACCAACAAAGCCTTCAACCATGTCAGACAGGTGCACGGTCGCGGAGCCACAGACACAACTGACACCGGAGAGACCAATGAGGATGGAGAGGTTAATGTAGAAACATGCCAATACACTGACACTTAATCATCTCTAACCAATAAGCATGCTTGATCAGACAACTCAGTCTTTAAACCAAAAACAGACAAACAAAAAAAGAAATAGAAAGCTTTCTCATTTGTCAGTGAATGTCAAGCTTCTTGCTCTACTAGAAAAACTATATTCTTCGGCCATTATCATATTTTTTTTACTGGCCATTGAGTTTTCAGTTTTTGCCAATAGTCTCTTGTATTCATGGAAGGGAATTTTGGTTGGTAAAAGTGATTAAAGTACAAAAGTGAAAAAAAAAGGCAATCTGGATGTAGTGTTTTCTAGATTTGACATTGCTGATTTATTTAGTGGTATAGCCAGGTTGGAGATGATTTTTAGTAGCATAGGGCATAGTCCCATGTTTAGCAAAACTAAATAAATGTTGAAATGTGTGGTTCAAGATTCCTATCTGTAAAACACTCATATTTCTGATCTTGATATTGACAGGGAGAAATTTCAGAAATGATGAAATATCTTTCCAAGTAAACACACACACATTTACAGAAAGCCTTTACAGGTCAAGTAAGACTAGTGATTAGTTCCTGCAAACTGTAATTTTATTCATTCAGAATCAAACGAATCTTTTCAACACACCAGTGAATAGTTCGAGAAAGGCATAGAAATTGTCCTGGAATTGTAGCTATTAGGTAGCAGACCTTTAGTAATGTCAATTCTTGTATATGTGACAGAACCGGCACCATCCCCAACAACAGACTGGGGAGGAGAGTGAGCGACCCAAACATGATGGCTCTGATGACAAGAAGATGTCTCAGCAGATTGCCATCATGAAACCCATCCTACGCTTCCTGCAACTGCTTTGTGAGAATCATAACAGAGACCTGCAGGTGAGAGATGACTCCTTAGATCGAAGACTTTCCAATTTGCTTGGAATTAAGTTCAAAATAAAAAGATATGATCAGATATATACATCCACATTGGAAAATCTGTCTTGGAAAACATTCTCCCTTGCCTGAGCTCTCAATATATTGCAATATTGTATACAAATATAATATTTACAGCTGTAACAGCAGCAGTAATTACACTAAGGATGTAATAGAACTATGAAGACACAGGAAAGCTCGTGATTCCTCACCAATTGTTTGAGCATGTTGAGTTTCAGTGGGGTTGTAGAGATGAAAGGTTATTGGTGGCATTTTGTTTTGTTGCATATGTCATGTACTTAAAAGCTTACGTAACAAAACAGGTGTGAGTGACAGAGTGTGTGTGTTGAAGTGAGTGAATGTACGGGATAGTGGATGAGAGGGAAAAGAAGAAAGACAAATAGGAAATGAAGAAGAAACTGAAAGAGAGAGAGGAAAACTAGGTGGAAAAGGTCAGCTGTCTCTGATGGAAACTTCGTATGCATTGTGGCTTGTCGTTGCAGAACTTCCTGCGCACCCAGCCCAATTGCAAGAATCCCCAGAATCTGGTGTGTGAGACGCTGACCTTCTTGGACTGTATCTGTGGCAGCACCACTGGTGGGCTGGGCCTGCTGGGCCTCTATATCAATGAGAACAATGTGGACCTCATCAACCAGGCCTTGACTACACTGACTGAGTACTGCCAGGGACCCTGCCATGAGAACCAGGTAAATAGTTGGTGGGTTTTCCCCACAATTTCTGGACCATCTTTTTGTTGTTCTTGGGGTGATGTTGGTTTTTGGGGGACAGAGTTAAATGTTCTATCTCTATGTGACCAACATTTATTTAACTTTCCTTATCAAGCAACACTATTTAGATGTTAAATCCAAAATGAATCATGAAGTGGATTCTCACTGGATCTTGTATAACATGCTATTTACTGTGGATTTTGGTGCCAGTCTCTTTCCCGTGGCAAATCAACAATACATCGCCTCAGTTCACAATTGTTCTATCTCCTCTTTATGTAATTGAGAGAAATCGTCCTTTGAAGTTTTCATTCTACATATAATATAGAGGACCCACAATGAACATAATTATAAAGTGTGGCTTGCGTAGTCCATGTACATTCTCAACCTAAGTAAGGAACACGGCATATGTTGAGTTATAATCTGTCGATGCACTTAACATTGATTTTTTGGAAATTAGAGATAGAACACTTGTAAACTGAGGCAACAAGTAACTATTTTTTGTAGTAATGCTTATAGTTGAGGTCAAGGATAAAGAATACAGATTCATATTGCTGGGCTCTTTATTACTAGAGAGCAGTTTTTTCCTCATTGTCTTTGCTTTCTCAGAATAGGTGTGTTAAATTCATTACACTGATTTTTAATTTTGTGGAACAAACCTATAAGATATCCTCATTCTCTCTCACCAATGCATTGATAAATTGGCTTCTTCATTGTAGCCATGCTGATTAGGTGTCAAAATAGTGTTAATGTGGACATTAATTTATTAAGCTGTATGTGTTAAGTCATGATCTTTCCACTTTTAATATTTTTTTGTAAGGGGCTTTGATAATTGAAAGAATGCCTCAAATGCCTTAGTGGCAATTAGAGTGGGGTCAGAATCCGACTGAGTCATTATTGTGCCACAGGAAGACTTCATAGCAAATATATTTATTAGTTTGAACCATCTTTATTTCACTGAGATGATAATCTTAATCTTTCATCTATTTGAAAAATCATGAAATTTTAAGTTGGAAGTGAAGAAACTTAAGAGTTTCGTGAATTTCAGCAGCAGATCATTTAACTGTTTGGGAGCATGAAAAAAATAATGAGGATAAATAGAGAACTTAGTGTCTCAAGATTTTTTATCATTGGGTCCTATGTTTTACTCCATCACTTTCAGAATGCCATAGCCATGCACGAGAGCAATGGAATCGACATCATTGTGGCTCTGCTACTGATTGAGATCAAATCTCTGGGCAAGAACCGCATTGATCTAGTGCTGGAACTCAAGGTAAGTGTTTAATCAATAGAGTTTGCTTCTTCATCTATGTCTGTCTGTTTTCTGGGACAAGAAATGAAACAGGTGTATTTGCTCAGCTTAATGTTGAATTACACAACAGAGGGACTTTGAAGACACCTTTGTGGCATTGAATGGGGCTCACATTTTGCACAAATATGGACCAGGCACCAAGAGAAAGGGATTTCACTTGATGGAGGTGTTTATGAATATGAACAAGAGACTGAAGCTTCTGACTAATTTGGGCTGACTTTTCTTTTCCCCACTTCCATATTGCTTTATGACATAAGCAAGCTAAATGCTATAGCAATGCTAGAATCTTAGTTTCTTGACAGCAGCTGTATGTGTCATTTTTATCATAATGCAGCTCTGAGCAACCACCAGTAGGGACATAGAAATAGCATGAATGTTAGAAGTGTCATCATCCATTTATAGAGCAAACCCCATTTGACAAAAAAAAAAATTAAAATGCTGGGATAAAAGTATAAATCTGTGGATCATTCTGCATTTTTTGACCAACTCTATAACCTACCATGTTCATCAATTGCCATGAAGGTTTAAGATTAATTTAGCATGATAAAGCTACTGGTTATAGACAGTTTCAGATAGAACAAATGGCCGTTATATCGTGTAATTGTGTAGAGCAAAGTTTGATGTGCATTGCATGGATTTATGTGATTGATATTGCAGAACAATGCCTCCAAGTTGCTGTTGGCCATCATGGAGAGCAGGCATGACAGTGAGAATGCTGAGAGGATTCTGAGCAACATGAGGACCAAACAGCTGGTAAGTGGGATCTCTGTGAACCATGTCTATGTCAAATAGTACATCTGCCTGTCTGACTGATTCATTTGTCTTGTAGTACATGTATACAGTTACACAGAGGAAATGGAAGATTGGTCCGGTGTGATTGTTCATGTATGAGGTATTTTGAGGTTGGTCACCTGGCTGGGGAACATCGCTCATGAGTGAGTTTGTTTATATAGTGTGGACATGCCTGAATGCTCATCATTCGTCAAGACCTGCCAGTGATAGGCAGAACATGTACACAAATTGGTGTGTGAGTGAAAATTCCTCTGGTCATGTGACCAACCTTGAAGGATGTCATTGGTGATGGTCTGTGATAGTGTGATATGTAGCGCCAGCATAGAATTGTGTTTGATTTCCTTAACTAACATTGTAGACACACTGACCCATCTCGTTTTCTTTTTATCGAGAGATAGTGAAACTAGTATAAAAAAGCACGATATATAGGTTTGGTCAACATTATTTTTTAAACCATATAGCCTTTTTTTCTCTCTATGTACGTTTAAGAAAGGTAAGGCTAGTACAGTTATCCTTTAGTATTAGTCCAATCAGCTTATAAATTCTGAACACAGCATTTACCAACTACAAGATATGAATGTTGTGTATTCTCAAGTAGAGTGACATGGTAGGTTTGTGTGAATGTACCACTAACTACTGATAGTATCCTGCATGTGCTAATCACAAGCCTCGTTTTTACCTTGAAAGATAATGTACGATAATATTGTTGCTGACCCTGACACCAAAGCATTAGCAGTAGTAACACACCTTCTCCTTCCCAATTCATCCCTGTCATCCCTGGAGCATGGGTTAAGGAGGTCATGTGTTCTCGAAGCTGAATAGAGATCCTTGTTTCATTAAGGTAGCTGTGCCAGCTAGTCTTACTTTGTAGCCTCATGCTCATGGAGTCCCTGAAAAAAACTATGAGTGGAAAATTTGTGATCTACAGAGACAAATACAGAGTTTCAACCATGAACTTTTAAAGGAGATGGATTAACGAAAACTCTTAGCAACATGTCTCTATCTGAAGTTTGAAATAGTTGTTCAGAACCAATACCAACAGATATGCTACCTACTGTGTTTTGAAAACTGTTGTTTATGTGACTGAATTCTCCCAATAACATAGCTGTCACTGATTCAGTCCTGTTGTCAGATGTCCCTGTATTGTGAAAATCACAACCCAAATGTAGTCGGCCAGACGTGACATCCAGTATGTCCATCCACAGTGTGATGGCTTGAATTTAGAAATTGAACAACGAAAACCTTTTGCACGCTATATGTCAGTTTTTTGGTTGATATTTAGTGCTGTTCACATTATTATTTATCCTCAAAGTAAAACTTGTCACATCAGATTTCAGACCATTACGCCCTGTATTGTAATTTAGCCTACCAGCTTGTATGCATCCTTGTGTGTTAATCCTTTGTTTTACAAATCCTTTGTGCTACACACCTCTTATCCCAACATATCCTCAATATCTACACATCTCAGTCTTGTATTTTAAAACAACCTGTTTTATCTGTATTAGACCCTTTTCCTTGAATACACTTTTGGTTTTGTTACAATCTATGTAGATTCGTTTCACTCAGTGCCGTTAGTTGGAATGAGAGATATGACTCACCCAATCTTCCCTTTGTATGCCACAGTGTTATTGAATTGGGAGATGCATGGATCACACACCGCATGGTTGAGAATAAAATTGAATATTTCCATCAATTACATCACAGTTCTGGATCTCCTAGCAATTAGTGAATGGGAAAGAAAGAGTTTAGTAATAGGAAAGAAACTTTATTAATCAATGCCAGGTAACAGTGGACCAATATAATGTCATATAAGCTAGCTTTTGTGCCAATGTACCATAATAAGTTGCATTGGGGTTCCACACATGAAGTCCCAAGATAGTGGCCATACAGACAGTACAAATGGCAAATGTCTCATTGCTGTTTAGATCTAGTATGTAGCTTAGATCTTCAAAGATAATACTACTTGAATTTAGAAGGACTATATTGAAGCAGCCAGCTAGTGACAAAACCACCATCATGTTTGTTATTATTTGTCGACATTGATTTGCTAATGTTGGAGAACAGCCGGTGATGAGTGAGATGAAAGATCTGTGTTTCGACCACTCCGCAGTCTCTTTTGGAGACCAGTCTAACTGAGCACCACTTCTATTTATGCATGAGCATACATACTGCATACATTCTCATAGACATGTTATGAGGATTATTTCATAAAGATTTGACCTTTTGAACTAGAATGACCAATATATCGGTCTTGGCCCTAGACGCTTGTGTAAATTTGCAGATCATATTGGTCTCACCATCTCATTGTCTTACCTGAGGTAGGGTGAAAGGGCTGATAGGAGAGTTTATAGATATATTGGTCATGGAGATTCAAGAAGTCAAAAAATAAATTCTGGTGAACTCATTTTTTATCATTTCTGGCTCAGGAGCCCAGGGAGAGGGGATACGGATAGGTTCAGGAGCTCAAGGTTCAAAGTTTTAAGGCCTTATATCAGTACCCCCTGTAGTGCCTGTCTGACTGACTGTCTTGCTTTCCCTGCAGGTGGAAACCATCCAGCAGGTCTTTCAACAGGCAATAGCCTGTGGGGATATTGTGGCTGATTTTATCTCTGACAATGGAGAGGTTCAGTTTTCTTTTCCTTGGATAGCTTCTTATTTTTTAATTTTTTTTTTACTACTTTTTCTTTGTCACATTTCTTGTCACTTCAACATTAGTTATTGTTCTCTTCAAGTCAGCAGTTTGTTTTTACTTCAGTGACAACCTGTTTTATGTTTGCTTTCAGTATTTATTGTGTCATTAGTTTTACAGTGAAATATTTAACGATTATTCAGGGAGAGTGCGAGAAAATGTCATTCTTCTGTTTACAATTTAAAAACCTTCCGTTAGCAAAGTTGATAATAATATAGAGCATTGAAAGGAAGCATGATTTGATTTTAAAGAGAAATTGGCAAACTAGGGACATTTAGGCATTTTACTGAGTGAGACCATTCTGTTCAGATCATTCATTTTATTTCTATAGATGTTGCATTCAGTTCATGGAATTCTCAACTTGGCATATTTTAAACCTGCTCTTAGATTATTGTGAAAATCAGTGAAAAAGATCCACTATCATTTAGGGATGGTTTTACCAGAACAGTTTGTCTTTTTGTTCTTTTTATTTAATTTTTTTTTTTAATAATTTATTTGCAATTTTGTGACTATACATTTTGTTCCATTTTGTTTTATAGATTCACTCTCTCTCTAGCATTTCTTCAGCTAGTCAGTGTCTTTACAGTTGTTAGAAAACATTCAAGTTCTGTATGTTCAGTGTGAAGATAAAAAGAAAAAAAAAAATCCGAAAAAAACTATTTAGTAACTGCAACTTGCTATTTAAGTCTGCAAAAGCATCAGAATGGTTGTTAATGACATGGCATATAATATCAACAGGAATTCTCCTTTCCTTCCCCGTTACATATAAATTCTGTATATTCAGTGTGTTATAAATAAAGATGTACTGGTTTAAAAGGACATTTTCATGGATGTAATTTTCTGTTTGTCTACAAAGCAATAAAACGTTGCTCATGTCAAGGCATGCATTATTTGTTGGAGGTCTCACTTCCTTCACCAGAAGTCACGTTAGGTCCAAAGTGTATCACTATGTGTCAGCAGTAGATATTTTTCATTCATTAGTGTGCACTATCATGCCCATTTGTGTCTGTAAGTCTAGAGAAGTATCAAAAGAAATTGCAGGCATGTCAGTTTCCACAATATTACATTAATTAATGTTTGAAAAATGAGAATTGGAACACAGTGGTTATATAACATAGAGTACCTTGTTACAGTAATATATGATATTTAAAAATTATCTCACATTCAGTCTTTAACCCCTTTGTGACATCTGATGTACAGTGCCTATCATAAATTAGAAGTCGAGATGGTGCTCTGAGATACGGCATATGTCATGCAAAACACTTGATTTTGCATCAACTGAGGACATTATGATACGGGATATAGTATAAATTAGAGCGCTTACTCGGGTCTTGTATGCAGAGCTAATAATAGATGGAGTACATAATCGAACTCTATGGTATCAAAACCACACAGAAACATGTAATGTTGTGTTTAAAGTGTTTAACCTCACAGGGTAAAGTTACTTCTTTCTTTGACTATATTAGCGGCTACATCACAAGCAAGGGACCTACTTGCACAAGTAGTGATATTAGAGCAAGCAAAGACTTTTGCCAATGAAGCTATTGAATTGCCACTTGTGTTTAAGATATATATTTATTATCATAGCATGGAAATGTTCATCCAGCATTAAGCAAATTGGGGCCATCATGGGTTGAAAAAAAAAATTGACGTCATGTAAGGGTTAAGCAGATTAGCCTCTTGTCACTTTAGGGCTAATATAACATATTGCATTGTTCAAAGATTTGACGTTGTACTCTCATTAATGTTGTGTTCTGTTTCAGTATTGATAGACTATATTTATTTTGTGTGGTGTCTGCATTAAGGAAAAGTGAAAAACTATAGTTCAGTTGAAAACAAATGAAAGAAGGAAGAATTGCTGACAGTTTTGTCTATATGTATGTATGTCTGTGCCAGATCTTTGAGTGTTTTCTTTCATGTTTTCAGTTCTTTTATTTTTTCATGTTTATCATTGTTGTGTTGATTCTTCATGTTCAGTGATACGAATGCATTTCCTATGATGGTTTTCTTAATGTCATGTAGGAACTTGATAGAGCAGTTTACCCTATCAAATCTTCATTTGTACAAAATCCAATGTTGGCATGATCTCTTAGATGTTTTGATATTATCAGGACCTTCCAAGATGGGAACAAGATCTTTCTATTCCTCTCTGATAATTTAACCCTTCCCCCTCACTTCTTTCATAACACTATCACCAACAGTCATTTCCCAAGCGTGACATTTAAAGAATTCTGTGTATTTCTCAAATAATTTGGCAGTGAATATTGTTAAGCCAGTGTGAGATCACTGCACCACTGTGTGCAGAAATAGGTGTATAAATGTCTTGAAATGAAGGGATAACCATGTAAAAAAAAAAAAAAAGACAGGAGGAGGAGGAGGGGGGGGGGGGGGGGGAAAGGGTTTTTATCTTTTTTTTTTTCCCCCTTTTTTTCTTCCTCT
>JBCEWB010644596.1:0-17658 GCA_039654565.1 Peronia peronii
CCCCACCGATGGCGGGCTTACACCGCCTGCAGGTGGGAGCAGAGAACCTATTTATAAACCCCGGGCCCCCGCGGGGGTGGGTGGTGGGTAGTGGGCGTATTAGAGTTCGTAACCCGAATCACTGTTCGTAAGTCGAGATAACATTTATTCGCAAAGCTTGTTCATAAACCGATTTCTTCGTAAACCGAACCTTTCGCAATTCGAAGGTCCACACCAAAGTTTATAAGCTTACAATTGCCGAAAAATCATCACATAGTCATCTCATCACAGGTTGTTTCTACTGATTTTTTCTTTCTTATTTATTTTTGTCTTTCTTGATATAATGTACTTTGTCATGCGACACAGCAATAGCTATTAACAAGTTAATGGAAACGCTTTTGCATTGCAGATTGTGGTCTTCCCTCTTTCCATTTGTTTCAGCACTGACAAACACATATCCAAGCAACAACAACAACAACAACAAGAAGAAAAGAAAGAAATACAAGGGCTGAAGCCAGCGATTCCATATTCTTAGCTGATTTTACTTAATATGCTGCCATCTTCAGATGAAGAGTGGAATATAATCTTAAAAAAAAAAAAAAAAGTTTGAGTATAGTTTGGATAGAACTCTGAAGAGGACGAAGATGTGTAGAAGTAAAGAATTAATATACACGTAGTTTATAATGTTGGCTCTGTGGATAAAATCAGCCATGCATCAAAATCAGACATTTATTTCAAAGACAAATTAACTAAACAATTTTAAAAAGCCTTCTTTATGCAAGTGTAGGGAAAGAAACATCGTCAATCATGTCAGTCCGGGATGAGGTCAAAATTTGTAACACAGTGCTCTCCTGTAAAATTTGGTATCTTGGCACATGGCTGATTTCATTATGGATAATATTCTTTTTTATATAATATGTGTATGTATATCGATGAGAGGATAGGCATAGGGGATAAAAAGAAGGTAAACATCTGAGCATAATTATTACAGTAATTAGGGTGTCATATTCAAGGCGAATCTAAGGCCACGTGATGTAATTGAGCATAGACGGGCCGCACCAACGGAATTAAGAAACAAAAACTGTATTGTAATCAATTAATATTGATTGCATCTGCACTATGTGTGTTCTACAGTGTAGATGTGCATACAAATTTTTAATTTTCAATGAGTCAGTCAAGCCGACTTCCCGATCGAGACGGTATGATGTTCTCCTTCCACTTGCTCCTGTCCAACATAGCTGCCTTGATCTCTTCGATACTGTGTCTTGTTTGAGAAGATCAATGAAGTCTGTTAGGCCTAAATGAAACTTTTTTTTTTTCGAATCTTTTGGCTAGTCATATTGTGCCAGTGTTATGATAATTCACTTTTTGTTTTGGTCTATGGAGGTTCCCAATCGAAAGGTACATTTGATATCAGATAATTTAGGAATGATGTCAAAAGATGGGTTTAATTCGATTGGGGGCGGGACTGAGCGATCCATTCCCGCCTACGGTCCATGGTTTAGTCCTGGGCCTTAACTGTACCACCTAAAAGATCAGAAGAAACAGCCATTGTCGCCCAAAGCAGTGGTTTGAACCATAACTTCATCAAACAAAAAGCACAAGTCTTTAAAAAACATAATTCAGCTCTCTCCTGTGTGTTAAAAAGGGACACATTATGTGGTTCTTCATTTACCCTCTACACTGACAGGCCTAGGTTGGATCGTTCCTTCTCTTGATTGGCCTGTCTCTTGATCTCTGAGAAACATGATCTGTTCGTGGAACATGTACAAACATCTTCATCTCCGACACCTGGCAAAATCTGAGCTTTTCTTTACCAAGTTCTTCCTTGAACCCATGTCTTTCTAGCTATGCAAGAGTATGTATTAAAACAGTAGCATATTGTATATGACGTGGCAAAATGACCCCGTGTTTGAATGTTTCAAAATAAGCATGTACATGTATATGAGTGGAGTAAAATAATCCTGTGTATAAGTGGGTTGTAATATCAGTACTATGTATGGGTTTGGTAAAATAATTCTGTGTTACCATCTAAAAATAATAATGCGTATGGTGTGCAAAAAAAAAAATCATTAAGCTATGGATGTTTTCAAATAACTCTGTGTATGAGTGTAGTAACATGATTCTATGTGTGAGTGTGCTAAGAATAACACAGAGCATGTGTGTGATTAAAACTTTCTGTGAACAGGTATGGTGAAATGATCTGTATATATGTTTTAGATACGGTAATAATGCTGTGTATGGGTGAGGATAAAGTTCCTGGTGTATGGGTGAGGCAATAATTATTATCCTATGTATGGATTTGGTAAAGTAATCCTGTGTGTGGGCATGATAAAATGACCCAGAGCATGGGTGCGGTGAAATAATCCTGGATATGAAATAATCCTTTGTAAAAAAAAAAAAAAACTTTTAAATAACCACAGTGTATGAGAGTGATAAAATAATCCTATGAATGTGTTGAGCTATTTCTGTGTTTGTGTATGGCAAAATAATCTATACCTGACTGTGGGTGTGTTAAAACAGTTCCATCTATGAGAGTTCAAATATTCCTTTGAGCTCAGACACACGGAAGTCGTCTCTGGCACGTTCTTGTTTCTGCGCTAGCACGTTTCCTTTCCGGTAAAACAAACAGACAAACAACCAAACAAAAACAAATAAAAACGGTCTGAACTGGAAGGATCCTGCTTGTTGAAAGACGAGTGACAAATTTGATTGAGATTTTAAAAGTGAAACAGGCGGCAGAAAGCTTGACAAGGGGTGGCCGTGGTCATGTGGTTTGGCGTCTGCTCAGTGGTTTTTAACAACTTTCTTCATGGATTACGGGTTCCAATCGCGGTCATGGATTATGGGTTCCACTCGCGGATCCCGCCATTAAGGGATTGAGAAATTGGAAGATGGAAGCCTGCATTTTTTTTTTACTCAACGGTCCCCTGACTTCTTGGGTAGGGAAGCGCGATGTTTATCTAGCTTTGTCTGGTGAATATATTTCGGAGGCCCCATGTGTACGTTTCGCACATAAAAGAACCCTTGGCAATTAAAAATCGATGAAGAAATGAGAAGTGCCGCTGTCCAGGCAGTTTTCCAATTCCAAATTTCTACCCATAAATTATTCTCACCAAAACACAGGCAGCCACTTAAAACCGAGATAATCCTACTTTCTTAGGACTGAAGGTTTAAAAACAAAGCTTATCATGAAGTGGTACAGCACAAGAACGATACTGCGCTGACCGAGTGCACTGTCTTGTGCTCATTCAGTACTCAATGTATAACACAGGGTTTAAAATGTTTGCTGGGGCTGGAACGGGGATATATTGGAGACAGATTTACTGTGTTTGAACTCTTGTATGAATGCATTCCACTTAGACATTATTTTACATGGACTTCATATTTCTGACGCATTGACAGGACATTTCAGAAGATACTGAGACATTCTTTATTTTTCATATTAGTGATCAATCAAACTTTATTAATCGTAAAAAAATGTATATATGTATAAATATCATCAAATCGTGAATATATAGGAAGGACGGACATATGAAAATAAAATAAAATAAAAAAAACAAGAACGTGCAAATCACTTAAACTGGTATATAATAATATAATATAAGGGCGAGGCTATTGTTATCAGGTCGTCAAAAAAGTCCCAGTGGTCTATTGCTACCAGGTTGTCTTAATAGTATTGGAACGAAAGCAAAAGGATACTTGAACAAATCGTTTATCTCATCTTAACCCTTACCCTTACTCTAATCCTAATCGAAACCCCAACCCTAATCCTAATCCGAACTGGAACCCTGACCCACATCCTAACCCTAACTCTAACCTTAATTCAGAAGCCTTATTCTGGTGTGGTGTGAAACTTCTCCTTTCTAGAGTCTAGAATCTAGATCTAGGATCAACAAGATCGAATCCAATGTCCCGAATTATATCAAACTACATGTATGCAATATGATTGATCGAAAAGAAACATCACAAAGTCAGTGTGATAATATAATCAGAAACAAAACGATACAAACATGTAACGTATTTTAGAAGATATTACAATGTCGTTCAGAGTGCAGTAATTAACAAATATTAATTTTAAAAGTACAAGGACGTGACAAATTTGTTGTGGCAAATGTTTTCACCAAGCTGTACACGCTAACATGTTCGAGCCATTCATTGATGGAAAGCTACGATTGCTGCCTTGAAATCACTGGGCAGGACGCCGAGGAGTTCAACCTCTCCCCTCCGCCCCCCTTCCCCCCGCCCTTTTTTTTTTTCACTCCCCCCAGCCCCCAAATGTGTGCACTGCGCACCCATTTCTTTCTTTTGTGGTCTTCATCTGAGGCTGCGGCTGCCCAGTCTTACTGTGCCTTGCGAGATGGTCTTTTTTTTTTGTAATACCTGAGGAACAGGATACATGTTCATACCATTACAGCTTTCGTTTCATTGCTTCACCATACTGAGACTTTTTGATGACTTCACCAGGCTAATCTTGGACGGAGAAATTGTTATACATGTGCATATTTTGGAGATAATGGTTTCTTGTTCAGTGTCAAACTCTTTCCACCTTCCTCATCTAATACCTTATCAGCCAAATTACCTTCTATTGTGAGGCAAATGAGGTATAAATCAAGCAATGTAATGAAAAAAAAATATATATCGTTAGATTCCATGTGAGATACGATAACTGAGAAATTCAAAACAAAATTCACGACCATGTTATAACAGTGTTATTCCTTATCATGTTAATTCTTTCAATGTGTTGTGTGTATGCGTATATGTGTGTGTGTGTGTGTGTGTATGCATGTGAGTATGTATGAGTGTATTTTATGTCTAAAAAAAAAAAAAAAAGCCAACGAGAAAAGTGATATTCTTCCCATCTTTGGGATGCGTCCTTTATACCTCAACTGCCTAGTAAAGGGAAGTAATTTGGCTTGATATTATTTTTGCTGTCTTTGATCTCAGTTTTGGGCAGGGCAGCTGGCTGGTCATTCTTATAACTTCGTGACTAGTTTTATACTGTGCTGTGTTCCATGATTTAAAAAATAAATACAATCAAATGTCATACTCATCTAATAATACATTGGGTTCACTGCATCCAATAGGGGTCATTTTGATATGCCTCCACATGTATTTGCAAATGATAGTGACTTCATCTTTTTCAATAACTCAACGGTCTTCTGTTTTCTAGGATAACGAAACCCAACGTCTAGCCTTCTCGTATAAGGTGAATATATTTTGGAGGTCCAGTGTGTAATATAACACCCTCTTGGCACTTAAACATTGGAGGAGGAGTGGGCAGAGATGCCAATGTCTGGGCAAAAGTTTCCAAATTCAGAATTTTTATCCACAAAAATTCTTTTCGACAAACTGGATGTGCTTTTACAGTAAAACCAAAATAATCCCTCTTTCTTTGGATTAAAGAGCTATATAGATAATAGAATAAATAAGTGGCTTCGCCTCAAATAATAATTGTTCACATTCTGTTTGAGTCAGGAAGAATTCAAAGTATGATTTTGCTGTCATGAATTACCAGTGGGATGGGAATCCTGGGAAGGCTGGTAGGGTGAAACTGAGGCGTGGGGGGGGGGGGGGGGGGGGAGGGGTAGGCGTTGAGGGGGGCAGATAGGCCTATTACTGCAGTGATCAAGAAATCTTTACAGTTTTGTTGTTGTATTTTTTAAAATGCAGTTCAACATTATTCAGCTTATATCAGAATGCCGACAATAAATGAAAAAGTATCGTCCAACTCTTCTGTTGATGTGTATTTTTATTGCAAAATGAACAAAAATATAAATACGATATGAATCTTAAATGATGTGTTAAAAAAACGGACCCAGGATCGGTTTACTTATTCAAGATAAACTGCAATCAAACAGCATCTCTAAATTTAAAGATAATGAAATAAGAATTTATTCCAACAGCCCTTAGATTTATGCACAACTGGAGCCCTCGGCGAAAGTAAGAAAGTTAGTGCAGCAAATCATCTTGGAAAATACCAAAGTTAATGTGGGAAAATAATCGACCACAAAACAACACTAGTGAAGCAAAATTATTACAAGATACACGCTTTTAGCCATTAAAATATATGGCCTCGAAAAAGAGGTTTGTAGTTAGAAACAAATTGTGAAAGAATCCGCAATTTCAATATTCAGTTGAAAATAAAACGTAGACTATATCAATTGGCACTT
Organism: Peronia peronii; assembly: GCA_039654565.1. Taxonomy (NCBI): domain Eukaryota; kingdom Metazoa; phylum Mollusca; class Gastropoda; order Systellommatophora; family Onchidiidae; genus Peronia; species Peronia peronii. The sequence goes on from JBCEWB010644596.1 coordinate 6,153, forward strand.
ATAAAACAATATCCTTCAATACTGCAAACTAATCACTGTTGAATTCACTACAATTACATGTATAGATGGACATACAAATGTTTCAGACTGGTTAAGCTGATGACAAAATGTATATAAAGGGATTCACCTCGCTCGATTTTTGTCATTCAGTTCTACTCCATCAAATGGTTAATTTGTCTTTTCAAAATATAGACCTATTTGTCTCGCGTAATCAGAATGACTACATTTGTCCCACCAGGCTGGATATTATTTTACTTACAAAAATGTCTATTTTTCCTTCTGTCTATCCAAATGGCGTCATAAAGTCTATGAAAATGGTTTCGTCCATCCAATTACATATTAGCACATATATCCATTTTATTTTTGGTACATGCTGTTTCTGCCAAAATATGTGGATCTATACCTATTTATTCAAATGATTACATCTTTCTCTGTCTCTCTAATAGGGCTAGTTGCATGCCACTGTGTCACCCAAATGTTTTTTGATAATGTATATCCTGCCATAATTGTTACATTTGCCCTATTCTTGAGGTATATCTTTCAAATATTTCCTGAAGTACCTCATATAACGATCTCGGCGTGACATAACAAAGGCCAATCAAAGCAGAGAAATGCTCAATCTCTAACTGGCACTTGTATGACCACAAGCTGAACAAAACCAAGGAAATGACAAGAACGTTGAGTATAATTTTATATATAATCAAACATGGTCAAAGAACATGAAAAAATAGTATCACAATAGTCACAATATTATCACAATTGAATGCATCAGAAAAACTAATTTTATAAATTACCCCCCCCCCCCCCAAAAAAAAAATAAATATTTATCAAGAATCTAATCTTTCATCACTTCACTCATTATCACTTTGGCCGGAGCTATGAACAAAACAGTATCAAACAGTATCAGAAACCTTACAACAATATTATAAATAATGTCTCAACTACAGAAGAAGAAATAAATACTGTACGATATATCATTGAGCTTAACACAGCAATCAAATGCCGTCCTTCTTAACTGAAACAGAATTTGTGAGCGAACCTTTTCAACATTATGAAAAATCAATGTATAATTAGATAATAATATAGATATATTTATATATATAAGCATAATAACTCTTTTAATATATTATAGTGATTTATGTAATAACTGAAAGCCGGTTCAGAAACAAATTGAGTGTAAAATTTTTCATTTCTCAAGATTTTTGTCAATGGATTCCATTCTATGAAAACTTTAATTTATCTTTTCGAAATGGTAATAATTTGTCCAACCCAGTTAGAATGACCACATATTGGATTTTGGCACCTCTAAATTTACTGATTTTAAAATCTATCTCTTCCGTCAAATTTCAACGGAAATTAATAAAACTTGATGTACACATTGTTTGACATAATATCTAAAAAGTTACATATTTTTATCCGTCCCTATGAAATAAAAAATTTCTAGAAATTTTTGAAAATGCCAAGTACCGTCATAAAAAATCAAATTTTGCCATTTTTTCATCCTAAACACCCATTTTTCTCTAAAACTTACCAACCGAATGAGCCGCCCCTATGTACGTTTTTTAGTCTTGTTATGAAAATGATGTATACCAAATTTGGTTAGAATTGGTTCCGAAACAAAAAAGTAGATAACAAAAAACTGTCAAAAAACCGGGTTTGAGAAAAACGCATTTGAAGTTTTTTTTCATCGAAAAATGGGCATGGAGATTTTTTTATTCGGCTTTCAACCTCGGAACAGCAGTTTTTTTACATACTAGCCCTTTCTCCATGACTTCTGTGTCTCTTGTTGCCGTTTTTCGGCTTTCTGGACGTATCTTTTCTCGAATTTTGCTCCCTACCCCCCATCATTATAAGGGCTCCTATAGAGAAAATATCGGGTTTTTGAGGGCCTACATGTGCCTCCTATATCTTTTTTTGTCCAAACCAAGAGTGTCTTGACCTTTATATGGCATATAGTCCACAACTGAGCTGAAGCACCGAAAAGAAAGGAAAAGTTCACTATTTATAGGACGTGGAAATTCATTTTAGAACGCTTACACTGATAATCTGCATGATCAGCAGTTTTTTTTTCGCAACATAGTGGTCATCCAATGTCCATCCCTGGCACTAAGGTTCATGATATTGCTAGAAGAGGTCATAATCAAGTGTCTTATGCACTTTTTGCCTATATATAATTATATAGCGATGATCTACGATTGCATGTAGTGGCCAGAAGGAGCCAAATCCTGGTTGACAGCAGGCTAGGCCTACCGTTGAATGACCATTGGTCAAATACGTTAGAATGGACATATCCACATTTTGATACCATTTTTATACGCAGATAAGGCAGGGCTTTTAAGGGAAAACAAAAACCCAAAATCGCATTTTTTTTTTAAGCAAAATCATTATTTCAGACGCTCCAACCCCCCCCCCCCCACCCCCCCCTCCCTCTTTTAAGCGAGATCTTTAACATATGAAACCAATAATGTACGGTAGTAATCTCTACATACAAATTCCACTAAAGGGAATTTAGATTTCTAAAAGGAATCTTCATGAGTAAGTCTGTTTATCATAGCAGCATATTACACTAAATCATTTTGAAATCTCATTGAAAATAAGAGGCGCTCAAAGAAAAGTGATCAGGGTGAGATATTATAAGTAATCATTCCATTACTAGAAACATAAGAAATATACATAAATAAATAGATGAAGTTTCCGGAATTGTTGAAAGATAAGCTTTGTTAAAATAATCTGTGTTATGTTTTCCTTTGCGTTGCAGTTAATCATTTTTGGTTTTGACTGTTAGTGTTATACTCCTCATTAAACTTGCCGTTCCATTCTAGACGACTCCTTAGGTTTTCAATAACTGTCTTCTTTTCACGGAACTTGGCGTATGTGTCTCGTGGGATATTGGTCCTGGCACACAGGTCACTTCTCTGTTCGTTGATTTCCTTCCACCACTTAATACACCTGAAACCCCAAATGTTCAGAGATTATTTGAGCACAAGGTTGTACCTTGCTGCAGCAGACAACATCTTTAGATCATCATTTTTCACATCCTGTAATTCTTCAAGGAAAGAAATTTGAGATAGTAGGGTCATGTACAAAAATCCAGTGATCTTTCTAAACTATGGGCCTACTAAATGAGTAGTATGAGAGAAGCGAAAAAAGAAATAGACCGAAGAGCCTAGAGACCGATAACATTCAGGGATGGACAAAGAAAACATTTTGCCTAGACCATAGACCCGGCACGTGACGCAGCGGACAATCCCAATTGAACAGAGCATCGGCCATTTTGGCACGGGACCTGTTCGATGTGGCATTCGTGCAGTGTTTAATAGGTCTCAGGCTAATGCACTGACCGTTGGGCTGATAAGCGCGTGCAAGCAGATTTAGTCAACAAGATGGTACAAAACTGTTGTGTTGTTAGATGTTTCAGTAAAACTACATCGGATTGCCTCTATTCATTTCACAAGTTAAGTTTACTGATTTTTATGTAGATCTAGAACTAGAGGATTGGGGGGTCAGTGCGGTGACGCAGGTGTTCGCTTACTTGTGTCTCCATCATATCAGATTGCGCCACTTCGAACTGCAAGTGGGTGATTTTAATAGTTTTAAATCGAGAAAAAAATCGGCCAATATTGGTTCAGATTGGTGCAATCTGACAAAATGCGCATACCGAGTAACGACAAAGCTCAAAATCTTCAAAGACCACCTGAGCTAATTTTTCTGCATTGCTCAGTGTCGAAGTTAAGGTTGATGCATTAAATCATGTAAGACCAGTCTTCTCAACTGTAACAACAAAGCCTACTATCGCTCCAAAAGATTCAAAGACTGCAACAGATTACATTTTACAGATTACATTTTTGCAGATTACTGCAATATTTTTACATTCAGGAGCTTAATGTAAATGATCTAAAATTTATATCCATATTCATTAGCCCTATATGCCAGACTGACATTCTGCTGCTCTTCAAAGCCTATTAACGTTTGCAAACATGGCCTGATCAGATAATAAAAAGAGATAATCACACATCCCCCACCTCCTCCTGAAGGTTGAAAGGCTAACAAACAACGTGACAGATAAGTGTCTTTCTGCCATGATGACACTGAGGACTCACATCCTATACAAATAATAAAGTAAATCTGCAAACTGTTTTGCAAACTTTTCCTCTGTCACAACCGAAAAATATTTACAGAACGGCTCTGCCAACAAACACTGGTTCAGTGAAACACAAGCTGAATGAAGCAATTCTATTCCTGCACCTGTAATAATTTTTCCGAAATACTTGCTCTAAGATTGGATGGTAGTCGTTATCTGGGAGTATCCAGTTCTTGTACAAATTTTGTTTGTACATATTGAACTTATCTGTATCAATTTTTTTCTTTCTTTTTACAATTTTACAATAGCATCTCCCTTGTTTTTTTTTATTCATATATTTACAACTGTCCTAATTACTTTGACTTTCTTTGGTTTCTTTTCTTTTGCTTTTCTTCTCAATCTCTCTCACTTTCTTTTATTCCCCCTTCTTTTCTTTCTCCTTTTCATTTAAGTTGAACAGAATGTCTGATTAGCACAAGGCCTAATCTGTAAGTAGTTTTCTTGTTATCATTCATTATCATTTTACTGACAGGTCCCGACATTTTGTCCTTGGTAAAGACAACGTATATAGGTATCCTAACTGGACCTAGGTTTAAATAGACAGTGATTGATATTGTTAGAGTGATAAGGATTTGAGGGCCTAACATGCAGCCGTCCTGTGTGCTTCGCAGGAAGTTAAGAACGTTTATGAGTGTCTTCTTTGCGTCTGTCGGGATAATAATAGATTGTAAAGCGCTTAGAGCCTGTACTATATTGAATAGGCGCTATATAAATACTTTCTATTATTATTATTTTACCCTTTACACTACTATTTTTTTTATCTTTTACATAACTGTTATTATTTGAAAATTATGGACTTTAAGTTTATTAAGTCATATCTGGCCTAACTTTCCTTCCCAGCCCGTGTTTCTAGTTTTTTTGTTTTTTTTTCACCATTTGCACTTCTTCGCGGTGTCCAGTCAGGTCCCATCCTAAAATCGCGGACGTCTCGCTCACTTCGGTCCATCGCGTGTGCTCACCCGCAGCGCTTTGCACCGGGGCTATTTATAGTATGTCCTTGGCCTAGATAGTGCTCAACCGTGAACGGGGGGGGGGGGGGGGGGGGGGGAAAAAAACAAGTACACACCCCCTCAGGAGCCTCCCCCCCCCCCCCACAACAACACACGCACAACTCCTCAGGAGGCATCCCAATGACCCCAGGCGGAATTGAAGGCTAAACTGAAGAAAAAGAAACTTCCTTCAATGCAGTGAAAGAGTACCAGTTAGCCTACTTAGTTTCCTAGTGACAGGTTTATAGAGATAATATGATTTTGGCAGCATATTAAAATCTCCGTCTCTATATGGATTGACATGTGTCACTTTTGTGCGGTCGGTCTAATTCTCCATTTATGGTCTAACGTATATCATGATCTTCCTATCTGCCTCTCTCCCTTCGTCTTTTCCTTTTCAGAGCCGATGTTCAGTTTCCATCATGGTTATCTATTTAGCCACATCTGTTCCATTAGCTTGTTGAAATGTGTTTTGGTAAGGATGTTGAACTGCACATCTAACAAACTTTAATTTAATATTAACAAGCACGTATGGTGTAACTAACACAGAAAGACAGCCAATGTATAGTCATGGTTGGTAATAAATTATGTTGAATATTTACATATCATCAAAGAAATTCTTGAAATAAGAAAGTTAGAAAGAGAGAGAGGGGGGGGGGGGAGGGGGGGAGAGACCATTAAAGCAGTAGGAGGAGAATAAAGGAACAAAACCTGTTTCGCCCATTTAATAAGTGTGTGTGTATATATATATATATATATCTTAATGACTGTTCAAGATTTCTGTTGTGGTATGTTTGTTGGACGAAAGATATTGACAACTTACTGGTTGAGCTTCACATCTGAATTGTCCATCTGAATGATGTAACTCCGGGTCAGGCCTTCCAGCTTTTGCCAATCAGCAGCAACTTGCACGTGGGCCATAGCCTTTTTACTGTGAGCATAGGGAAATTAAACATATGAAGACCAGAGGGGAAAAATGACGGTAGTCACAAAATACTAGTTTTATGTAAAATGAATTTTAAGATTTGAAAGTGTATGATTCTTGTTTAAGAAATATATCCTTATATTTTTTATTTATAGTATTTCAGTCGTCTTTCGATAGAGTCAGATAAAGGGGCGAAACTTCAGTAGGAGGGCTACTGGAAGGGCAGATAACCACGATAACCGTATTTTGTGGCTACTGTAATTTTTCCCCTGTGGTCGTCATATGGTAATGCAATATAGCATCTCTTGATTTTTTTTTTTTTTGCTTGCTCGCTCGCTTGCTAATGTGACAAGTAAATGTAAAACTAATGTGATGGATGGATGGACGGATGGATGGATGGATGGATGAATGGATGGACAGAAGAACGGACGGATGGATGGACGGACGGATGGATGGATGGATGGATGGATGGACGAATGCTAGCTTGCTCGCTCACTTGCTAATGTGACACGTAAATGTAAAACTAACTGGATTCGATGGATGGATGGATGGATGGATGGATGGATGAATGAATGGATGGATGGATGGATGGATGGACGGGTGGATGGATGGAGGAGGAAGGAGGGAGGATTAAATGGATGGATGGATGGATGGATGGATGGATGGATGGATGGATGGATGGAGGAGGACTTGAGGAATAAATGGATGGATACATGAATGAAGGGATGGCTAGATATATGGAATATACTTTGTTTCTTATGAAATCACTTCCTCGTGAATTAACAGTCAATGATGGCACAAATAACATCCACTTTTCAAAACTAGGTAAACGTGTTTTTGACTTACCATTACAAAGAAAAAATCCACGAAAAAGAATTACCTTAAGGAAGGAATAGGTTCAGGATTCCACATGCCTATCCCTTGAAGGCATAGAGAAACCAAAAATCCAAACCCTGGCAATGAAATTGCTCGTGTTCCAATTTTACACTTACAACCAAACAGATGTATACCTGTCCCCACAGCTGAAGCTAGACCTGGAAAAGAAACAATATACTAAGTCCAACGTGGTTCTTGTCCAGGTAAAAGTAAATCTACAAGTATTTCTTCTCACCAAAAAAAAAACAAAAAAAACACCCATTTCAATTTAAAACCAAGGAAATATCATTTTTATCTACACCAAAAATCCGCAACATAACCCATAGAAGGCTTATAGACTCAAAAACTACGGTATACATCCATATGAAATTTGGTACACAACATTGTTGCGTAAAGATCTGTGCTCCTACTTACATAAAGCTTACTATGTTGGATATGATCCTAAAAAGGCGATAATAACTGAATGACAATTTCGCGAGAATGTTTGACCCGAATTATACGTTCGATAGAAGGACGAGGTCAAAAGACAAACACGTTTTCTTTGAGTAACATTCAGTTTAATCCTCCAAAATACCAACATCGAAGTGCTGCACGCTTGCCATACACTTTGAGTAGCAGGGCAGTATCTGTTTGACCGATCTTTAAAACCAAATCTCTCACGAAGGCCGTGGGTTCTCTTCTAATGATAAAAAAAAAGCCCTTAGTGATATACATGTATACTGATACCTTTTCTTTACACTGATAGACTTTCACTATTAAGATTACCAAGTTTAAAACGTCATCACTGAAAGCAAGCCAGGGACTAGGCAAGACTGTAATAACTTTTAATGATCGGCATGTATAAAATTTATGTTATAATTGAGTTTCAGTCTCGAAACTGCTGCCATATTGTCTCCAAAACGGTGCTATTTCAGTTCTCGAAATTTGATGTACAAGACCTCCCTACCGGCTCTGAAATTGTCATTTTGCTGATGGAGACCTGTGACGTTTTTGAAATGATTCTCAAAATGCCCAGGATAACGACCTCGCTACTGAAAAGGTCAAGAAAGTTATATTAACAAATACAATTATGGCTATAGACTAAACTGTCACGATTAGTATCAGAACAAGGCAGATGCCAGAAAACCTATTGCAACATGATAAGACTATCGCTGGTGGAGGAAATGAATTTCTGTAACATAATGTCTACCAATACTTCGCGCAACTACTAGAAGAGAACAGAAACGTCTCTGCGACTTGAAGTATGTGGAAAGCGTACGCACCTCAATGTTGGTATTTGTGGATGAATAAACTGAATGTTACTCTAAGAAGATGTGTTTGGTGTTTTGAACACGTCATTCTATCGAACGTATAATTCGAACCAAACACTCTCGCGAGTTTACTACTCAATTACTATTGCTTTTTTACGATAACGCCCGAGATAGCAAGCTTTTTTCGGCCTTATGTAAAAAGAAACACCAATCTTTATGCAAAATGTTGTGTATCAAATTTCATATTCAACAGTTTTCGAGTCCATATGCCTTTTATGGTTTTTGTTGCAGATTTATAGTATAGATGCAAATCTTATTCTGTCAAGAAAGAACTACAGTGGCGAGATTGAATGTAATGAGAGACCAAACACTTCGTTAGAAATAATTGTTCAGGTACTTTCCATTTTAAACAATTCTCAATAACTTTTTAAACAAAATGCTTTAAATAGATAATATTGCTCCAATATGCATGCATACGTTTCATCTATATGCTACAGGATTTCCGTAAAATCTGGACATATGGGAAATATCACTGGCTATCACCTTTTTTTGCGGGGTGTCTATGTGTGTCTGGTGAGGGGGCTTGCCGAGCCCTTAACAGGATTGCTCGGCCACCTTTGGTCCCCACCTGACACTCAGGTCTCAAGTCGTTCCAAGTAGCTGTAGCATGCCCAGCCGCCATACCCCAGTAAACTGTCTCGGCAGACGGGCCAAACGTGGAGAGGGTAGCAGTTCGGTCTGAAACCCTCGGTGAGTTAGGGACTTGTTTATCCTAGCATGCGAAGACTGTTCCGGCGGACTGGGCGGAAGAAATCACTAGGAAGAGTCAAGGGTCAGAATTGGTCCAGCAACTCACTGTGGAGTGCGCAGAGCATGTTGGAGCACACAAATCCACATGGTCATCCATTGCAGCCAATGAGGTCACCAGTCGTAATGTCCTTTCGTGCCACTGGAGCCTGAGAGGATGGGGTTTCTCCAGCGCAACAAACTCTCCATCTCAGTCTCTTCATGCGGAGGTTTTGTGCATGTCTTCATCAACTCTGCATCATCTTTCTTCTTTCCTTTGGACCTCGTCCTATAGCGATGGGGGAAGAGCGAAGCAACAGGTGGGGGTTAACACTGGCAGTCGTAGATCTGAACCTATACAAAGGCGGCCTGGAGACCAGTGGTCGCTCTTCTTTGTATGCACCCAGGGCGGCAGGGAAATTCGGCAGCATCTCAGGTGACTAATTAGCCCTCTTCAGGAAAACACTGCTTACTCTAATATAGGGAGGGAACTAGAAAAGATGCCCTTCAACTAACTGACCAGCAAGCCGCAGCTGGCAGTTAACCCTTCTAACGGTCAAAAACAAACAAAAAGAAAACTAATTTTTGGTGCATGGAATGTACGCACACTCTTGAACAGAGATGTAACAACAAGGCTACAAATAACGGCCCTCATGGCCATGGAACTGGCCCGTTACAAGATTGACATTGCTGCTTTTAGCGAGACACGCCTTGCTGACGAAGGATCTCTCTGCGAGTCAGAAATGGCTATACCGTCTTTTGGGAAGGAAAAGCCGAACATGAGGACAGAAAACAAGGAGTTGGTTTTACCATCCGCAACAGAAAAGGGTATACCTGAAGTACGAGCTGGATAGCTCGCTCTTTGATCTCCGGAGACTGAATTCCAAGACCAAGAAGCTGGAACAACTGTTTGCTTGCAGCACTGTTTGCCGATGACTGTGCGCTCATGGCACACTCACAGTCTGACTTCCACGTAATTGTCAACAGATCTGCAGAGGCCTGCCGGCTTTTTGGACTGACCATCAGCCTCGGTAAGGCCGAGATCCGCCACTAATCCACCTCAGGTCTCACACCACCGCCTCCTGAGATCTAGATAGATTAGCTTAAGGTCGTCGACTGCTCGACAAGGAGATAGCAGCACGCCTCGGCAAGGCAAGTCAGTTGCTGGGTCACCTCCGCTCCCGTGTGTTGAGCCATGGAAATATCAGATTTGAGACCAAGATCAAAGTCTACAGAGCTGTTGTGCTCACAGGTCTTCTATATGGCTGTGAGACCTGGACATTATATAGCAAACAGCTCAAACAGTGTGAACGTTTTCACATGAAGGCTCTGCGTTCGATCATGGAGATATAATGGCAGGACAAAGTGACAAACTCAGAGGTTCTGGACAGAGCTGGCCTTGTCAGCATCGAGGGCATGATCGTAAAGGCCCAGCTTCGCTGGACTGGGCATGTGATCAGGATGGACGAAACTCGCCTTCCACGCAAGATCCTCTACGAGGCTCTTTCTGGGGGCCGCAAAAAGACTTTTCGCCCCAAAAAGCGTTACAGAGACTGCATTAAAGACAATCTGAAACACTATAGTATCCCTGCAAGAGGGCTAGATACCTGCGCAGGGGACAGATTGAACTGGCGTACCTCAACCCACAAAGCTTTCATCTCCTGTGAGAAAAATCGGCGAGAGAAAATCTCCAGCACCAGGGAGAGAAGAAAGGCCTCTGCTTCTCCGCCAGCCACTACGACATTCCAATGCCCACATTGCCCCCGAGTGTGCACTTTCAGGATTGGACTGGTCAACCATTCCCGAACCCACGAACGAAGACTGCACAACTGATATCGTCGGATCCCGATGATCTACCAACAACCATGTGAGTCTTTCAATTTTGCATTATAATGGTGGAAATCATATTGAAGGTCTTTGGCGTACAACGGTATGTTAATTAAATAAATGTTTTTTTGTCTTGCGAAGGGTATTGAATTTTGCAGGTGCCCGTAAAGTCTGAACACAAATGTGAAATGCGTATTTTCAACGAATCAAATATGAAAAAACATTTATTTAATTGACATATTAAAGACCTTCAATATGATTCCACTCCAGAACAAAAAAAAAAAAAAAGAAAAAATTTTAATTAAAAAAAAAAACCGAAACGGAAAGCCAGTGTTTCCAGTCCATTTCCAGAATACTGTATGCACAATGCAATTCAGGTAAATTTACACAATTAAAACAGTTTAGGAAAGTCACATCAACGTACACAGACTTTTAGAGGACTTTTATCTGCAATAGTTAGATTTCTACTCACCACAGAGACCTGCGGAATTCTCCAGCCTTGCTGCCCACTTGTCAAAGTGTGCCCCTAGCTCATAGTTCATCAGGGATGCTCGATAACACCGAAAATACATCTCTTCCAACAAGTTTCGGTATTGCCTTTTGGCTTCATTCTTGGGAAATAAACAGAGAGGATGTGATATGAAAAGATAAATGGCCAAGTGTAAAAATGAAACTGTATGTATGTATGTATGTATGTATGTATGTATGTATG